>JANEYF010005840.1:240000-375238 GCA_029963845.1 Rhamnusium bicolor
CCCCTACGTGGGTATATTGGCAAAAGTAACGGTGGGATATTGTATTGTTATCCGACCTTAGTAACTGCAAAAAATTTCATTAATTGGTTATGTCAGGAAGTGTGTTAAATGAAGGATGAAAGATTTGAAGACAAACATTCTGGAAAAAAAACTACATTGCGAGTTAAAGAAAAGCAATACCGGATGACATAAAAAGAAGATAAAACATACCAGGGGTCGAGAATTTAACAAAGCAGGGACTGACTAGTGGTCATATATAAACAAAGAATTAGTAGTGTATCGTAGTTTAGAGAAAGGGATCTGGGAATCCACCCGGCATTTCATTGTTTTGTTTGTGAAACAGAAATGGACAGGCCCTAAATATGGTACATTATAACATGAACACATGAGTTGAATAATGTGTATTATACTTTGCATAGTTGGTTACCTGTTAAGCGCGATTTATAGATTGAATCCTATCACTATGAAAGGTATATTATTTTTTCTGTAATAATGATGGAAAAATAAATTTTAAAGTCAAACTTCTAATATACAACAGATACAAAAAATATTTACGGATACACCTAATCAAAGTCCCATGCGCGCCGCCCTTGAGCTCATTTTAATCTGCCTAACTTTTTTGGTTTCTGAGTTAGAGCACAAACAGAATTGTTTTTCTTCACATTTGAAAAATTGTAACTCCATTAATATGCATTATCGTTAAAATATTTACAAGTTTTCGTTTTGCTTTGAGTCGCTCTATTCAGTACAAAATGTGGCCGCATAATTTTGGAATACCCTGTATATTAAAGAAAATGTAGGCAAAATATATATTTTTTTAAATTTAATTTTCCTATAAGCGATATAGTAATGCTTATCTGTAATCTGTAAAGATTAGACTAATATCTATTTTAATAAAATTCAAATATTATCAATCTATTAATTAATTTGAAAATTAAAATTAAAAAGATTAAAGCTTAAGCTTATACCACAAAAAGGGAATAACGAAGTACATCGATGTTTCGAAATTATTTTTATCTTCACTGTAACTAAATCAAAAAAAGAATGATCAATAATTCTGAAATGCAGCCTAATTCTTTTTGTTTTCTTAGTGTGTAGCAATTAACTATTTCGTATGTGTTGAAAACAAATATGTTTAAAACAATTTAAATCAAAAACTAGTTAATTATATTTCTTGGTATACAATTTATATAATTTTGCGACAATAACAATAACTGATATTATTTAAGATTTTGATAGCATCATATATTTGGGACATCACATATTAACGAAGAGTATTATTGAACCTTTAAACCTGAGTATTAATAAAATGAGTTAATAATTTAAAAATGGGTGCTTCCTATATATACAATAGAATATAGTCTGCCATAAAATAGTGCTCAATAATACATCAAAAAGGTAATAAAATAGCTGCAAAAGCAGGCAGCGTAAACCTACTTGTTCGCAATCATACCAGCGTATCAGCTGACGGCATTTCCTATAGGAACGAATAAATTCTGGGAGCCAGTCAATAAGTCAATTGTTATCTGGAATCGACACCAAAGTCGATTCAACATACTGCCTTCTGCCTTAGCTTTTATTTGAAAATTATTACTAATATAAATAAGTATTTTCAAATACATATTTTGTAATACTGTCAAGAGCAACAGTAATTTTAATAAATTATCAATCAGTAATTAGTAATAAAAATGAATTTTTTTTATGGACATCTGTTTTGCAATGTCCTAAATTCAAAAATACGTTGTCGTGATATTTTCATTGGTATACTTATTTCAGTTATTTCAGTTTATATTTATAATTTGGTGTCTGTAGTTGTCTATAGTTATTTATGGAATCAGTCTGAAATCAGTTTTATAAGAGATAATTGCTTTAAAAATTAAAACGATAAATATTGTCAAAGTGAAGTTTGCTGTTTATTTTGAAATGGCATAGGTCTAGCTCTGTACTTTTTCTGACATCTGAAACTATAGGTAGTTTTTTGTTATCATCATATAGTAGAGGATCCGAATTAAAGACGACCTTCACCCATCCGTTTAATGGATGAAAAATATTTTATATTAATTTTAATATGTAATAAAATATATCGCGAGTGGGTTGGCTAAGAAATTCCTGGCAAGACTATGATTAATTAGAAATTCAAAAATAACTTTTTTTTAAACATTGCACTCATTTGTTTAAGGAAAAATTTTATTCTAATCGAAACTATGAAGCCTATAGAATATACAAACGTTAGGTTGTCAATTTTTTTCCTGGCGTAACTATTGGGTTGGCAGGTATAAACAGGTAATTCGATACTAGTAATTTACATTCATCTGTTTAATGAATAAATCTTATATCAAAATAACGGTAATTAAATTGCGAACAGAATGATATAGGGTTGTCTGCGAAAAATCTGGTTTAAATTCCGGTTGGCGAACTTTAAAAAACGACGTATTGGTGAGAATGAAAATGTGCGACAAAGAAGTCCGAGGAAACTATCCGGTGCGAAAGAAGAGGACGCAGCATTGCAGCTGCGCACGGCTCGTCCATCGGATGAAAGAGAGTGCGCATACTATTTGTTCGTACAATTGAGAAGGGTAGCGATAGACTAGTAAATACTCTGAGCATTATTTTGGTGCAGTTAACCTCAATATTCGAATCAAGAGAACGTGCTACTACGCATCGTTGTTATTAATTGACAATATATTATGATAAAAAATGGCTAAAAAGTGTTTTTTGTGTTACTCGGATGATTCTGTAATTGATTTTAATGATGAAACTTTTAAAAATTGTTCATTGAAGTTGGCTTTTCGTGAAAAAAGAACTATAAATACAATGAAGTTGAGCTAACCAACGCGTCACTCGATTTTGTTGGTTATCATACCTCGTGTTATAAAAAAATCACTGCTTTAGGAAATAAATATAATGAATTGCACGAACAAATAGTATGCGCACTCTCTTTCATCCGATGGACGAGCCGCGCACAGCTGCAATGCTGCGTCCTCTTCTATCGCACCGGATAGTTTGCTCGGACCTCTTTGTCGCACATTTTCATTCTCACCAATATTTCGCGTTTTAAAGTTCGCCAACCGGAATTTAAACCAGATTTTTCGCAGACAACCCCATATCATTCTGTTCGCAATTTAATTACCTTTATTTCGATACAAGATTTATTCATTAAACAGATGAATGTAAATTACTAGTATCGAATTACCTGTTTATACCTGGCAACCCAATAGTTACGCCAGGAAAAAAATAGACAACCTAACGTTTGTATATTCTATAGGCTTCATAGTTTCAATTGAAATAAAATTTGTTCCTTAAACAAATGAGTGCAATGTTTAAAAAAAGTTATTTTTGAATTTTTAATTCATCATAGTTTTGCCAGGAATTTTTTAGCCAACCCACTCGCGATATATTTTATAACATATTAAAATTAATATTAAATATTTTTCATCCATTAAACGGATAGGTGAAGGTCGTTCTTAATTCGGATCTTAGACTAATATTACGTTTCATAATATACTTACGATCATACCCAAATAATTAATTTTTTCAATTTTACTTTCTTTTTACCTAATATAAGGAAGTATAGTAATCGTGATTTTTTTTTACCTCGAAATTTTGATTGATAGATATACGTTTTGAACCTTCCTGAATCCATTCTGACTATTTTCCGAATGATGTCTGTCAGTGTGTGTGTGTGTGTGTGTGTGTGTGTGCGTGCGTGCGTGTTGATGCGTGCGTGCATGTAGGTGTGTGGGTGCGTGTAGGTGTGTGGGTGTGTGTGCGTGCGTGGGTGCGTGCGTGCGTGGGTGTGTGAGTCTGCGTGTGGATGTGGGTGTGGGAGTGTTAGTATGGATGTGCGTGTGGGTGTGGGAGTGTGCGTGTGGATGTGGGTGTGCGGGTGCGCGGTCGTGCGTGCGTGCGTGAGTGAGTGTGTGTGTGTATCCGCGATAACTAAAAAAATACTAATAGAACACTTCCCAAATTTGGCAGTTAAGATTTTCCACAACAGTTTAGGTGACACATTCAATTTGGTGAATGTGCTACCGGGTGGACCAAAAAGAAACGTACTTTTTATTTTTCTTTGTCAATTTCTTGTTTCTCTGCCGATTTTAACGATCTTGTGTGAATAGTTAGCTCATTAAATATGCTACAAAGTCCAAATGTCAAGATGGTCGAAATATTAAAATTCAAGATGGCGAACGCAATTAAATTAAGGCTTTCCCTTGCGCTCGTTCTTTTTAATTGGAAGTTGTCAAAATGAAAGAACTAAAGACAGATTTCTAAAAAATGAATTTTCCTCTACATTTTAATACAAGGATGAGTTAAAACGGTTAATTGATTTTGGAGATATAGCGAATTCAAAAAAGATCTATGTTGTTTTTAAAATTTGGAACAAAAAACAATCTTTAATATTTTGCCTGCCATTTCTTTATTTCTCAACCGATTTTAGTAAACTTGTTACATAACATACGTAAGCAATAGAATTGGATCTAAGAAATTACGAACAAATTACCGAAACAACAAAATACAAGACCCATTTTCTAATAATACTTCTATTGCTTATACTATTACAATATCTTAAATAATGACAATCAACAATATGAACTAGAGAAATAATTTATAAAAAATCTGATCTAGGTAAATAACATGACGAGATAGTAGTGGATATTTCACTAGAAATCCATAATTAGGTGGTAGGCATTATTGATATTCGCCTTGTAAAGCAAATGTAATATTATTGAATCATTAAAAAATATTAATAGTTTCAAACAGTGAAAATTCAATTAATAAGTAGATAATTATTTCTAACACATCATACCCCTTGAATTTGATCTCGTATAGCCATAATTACCGCAACTCTTTTCCTCTAGCTGTGCCATAACCCGCTCTATTGAAATTTGAGGCAGTTCTTCCCATATTGGGTTATGCCTTGTCGTAGGTCCTTAATATTATTAAATTGATTTCAGCCACTCTCGTACAGTCTGTGAAGAAAATATGGCCATACAAAGTAATCCAATGGATTTAACTCAGGACTGCAAGGCCATGGTATAAAAATACATTTTTCCTAATAGTGGTAAATTTTTTCCTAATAGTGTTTAATTTTTGTAAGAAAATTTAACGTTCTAATGAATATTCATTGTTTCTACAACCCAGCGTAGGTAGTCCTTTCTATAGCAATAAATCAGTGATAAAAATGCTGTAGATAATGTATTTTTTCAGAATGATGCACATACGCATACTGCGCAAACGACTTTGGAGTACCTGAAAAACGCCAAAGTCAATTTCATACTGCCAGAAAGATGGTCGTCCTGAAGTAAATCCATTGGATTACAGTCATATTTTCTTAAAAGATTGCACGATAATGGCCGAAATCAATTTAATAATATTGAGAAGCGACGACAAGGCTTAACTCAAACATATTGTGTGACTGCACAAGGGATTGATTACATTCAGGGGATATGTCTTAGACTTCATTACCTACTTATTAATTGAATCTCTAGTTTGAAAATATTGATTTTTTTCAATGATTCAATAATATTATATTTGTTTTACAGAGCTAATTTTATTAGTACCTACCACCTAATTATGGATTTCTGGTGAAATGTGAAATACTATCTCATCGTGTGATTTACCTAGATGCATTTTTTTATGAATTCATCTCTAGTTCATATTGTTGATATTTAAGATGTTAAGTAATAGAAGTAGTAGTAGAAAATGAGTCTTGTATTTTAACATTTCAATAATTTGTTCGTAATTTCTTAGAGCCGATTCTATTGCCTCCATAACAAGACTAAGTTCATTTATATCGCTTGAGAAATAAAAAATTGGCAGGCAAAATATATTTGTTTTTGTTCTAGGTTTTAAAAACGGCAAGTAGGCCTTTTTTTAATTTCGCTATATTTCAAAAACCACTGAATCGATATAATCACCGTAGTCTTGAAATGTAAGAGGGAAGTTCATTCTTTCGAAATCTGTTATTAGTTCTGTCTTTTTGGCAACCGTCAATTAAATCTATTTAACTGACGGTTAATTAAATCTATTTAATTGACGCAAAGGAAGGCCTATTTTCAATTGCGTCCGCCATATTGAATTTTAATGTTTCGGCCATCTTGACATTTCGGCTTTGTAGTCCATTCAATAAGCTAACTATTCACACCAACTTGACTAAAATCGGCTGAGAAACAATAATTTGCCAAACAAAATAAAATGGAGGTTTTTTTGTCCACCTTGTATATACTTAGCTGATGAAGTCATTTAATAATCGCCCTAGAAAAGAATATTAATTAATTAATAAAATTAAAAATTAATATTTAGAAAAGGTGACTTGTAAAATATGTGTATTGATCATATACATGCTTTAGAAGAAAAAGGGCCAGTAGCGACTGGTGAAATTAGATTATGCCAACTGATACTTAAGGCATGACTAGATATCCAAATGAAAAAGTTTTTGGGAAGAAATTTGCAAAAATGGTTTGCATGCCCAGGTAACTTTTAGAAAATTTGTAAAATATTGGCAACATATTTTTTTCATAATCACGAGGACATTTTATCTGCACATTTCAGATGTCTTTAAGATATTTTGACTATTCAAATCGTTACACCTTTTTAAAATTTACACAATGATTAGTTAATTTGAAATAAAATTTCAAAAAGGTGTAATCCTTTAAACAATCAAAATTTCTTAATTAAATCTGAAACGTATCGGTAAAAATGACCCCCTGATTAGAAAAAAAAAACGTGTTGATAATATTTTACAAATTGCCTAAAATTACCTTTTTGGGCAAATCATTGTTTGCAACTTTTTTGCAAATCATTTAAAGATTTAATCTTAATATAACCGAAACGTTAGCGAAAGAGTTATGTTCCCATGTCCTATCTTAGAGGTCCTCTAACTAAATTCTGCAATAAATGTTTATTTTAACTGAAATAACGAAATAACTCTATTTTATTAACACTATATAATGTGCAATATTTTTTACCTCAGCTTTGAAAGTTTTAGTATTAGCAAATATTATTAAAAACAGCAACTTTTTATCATAAAATTGATAGTTTAGGAGACAACCCTTAGAAACCACACCATGACACATACAAAAAAATAGTTTTGATACATGATGCGACAATAAATTAAAAATTAACTTACAATTTACCGGAGAATAATTTATAGTTATGTCATAAAAGTTTAATGAGATATTTAATAAATAAAATGAATTGAAATAGGAAAACTTACAATTAAATAATTTTAATTCCCATATATCATAAAACATAGGTATATTTTCATTTTCATTTGATCTAAATTATTACCGAAGTCTAGGGACATGACACGACGTGTATAATTAATATGGTTCCAAACGATGCTCACATTCTTTACATTCTAAACATTTGAAAATATGTCTAGAATGAGACAGGTAACCAAATGGAGAGAAAAACAAGTCCCTTAATAAATATTCAAATATAACCCACAATAAATTTTAAGGTAAAGTTATGAGCCTATTAAAACAGACAACATATTAATTCTACATATTATTTTTAAATATTTCATGCAAACAAAACAATTCTATTGCAGTTGTGCTGATAAGTTATATATTTTGTTGTTTGGATCTTTGCGCGTAACGTAGGTACGTCACAATTATAAACTGTATGAAGTAAATAAATTGAAGGTCAACTTTACTTTTGATCAGATTTTGGAATATTGTTTTACTCTGCTTTAGAAGGTTAGAAAATCTAGTTTCTCAACACGATAATGCTAACCTCATATCACTAATATAACAAGAATGTACTTAGAAGCATTTGATGCTGAAATTTGTTCATGGTAAACAAGATTACTAGACTTTTCTCTAATTGAGCATATAATAGAGTTCTTACCAGCCTAAAAACCCTCTAGAAATGAATTTCGAGGTCACTTTAAGGTAAAAAGCTACGACTTGTCCTAAATTGTTATTTACCTATTGGAGTATGAATTTCCACCGGTCGTACAAAAATCGTACTGGGAGGGTGTTTTTTATAAGGGTTATTCTAAGAAAAATGGCAAATTAATAATTTATGTTTTTTTGAGATACATATCCATATTTCGAACTATTTTCACTATTGATCTGAAATTTTGGTTCAACATACAAAAAACTACAGCGCTTCTGACAGTGTATACTAAGTATTGAAAAGTTTTTTAAAAAAATGGAAAAAATTTTTTTGCTATTTTGTTGCAGATGGCTGATTTTGTAATTTTTTAATCTTTTGGAAAAAAATTATAACAAAAAAAAATTTGTTTATAACAAATTGTTAAATAAATAAATGAATAAATTGTTGACAAAAAAAAAATTTTTTTTGCAATTATGTAGAGAAATACAAATAATGATTTAAAAAAAAAGATTCCTTAAAAATTAATTTAAATAATAAAAATATTAAAAAAACGATTATAAACAATAAGATATTGTTATTAAGAAAAAAATTTTTTTTTAAAAATCATTATTTTTTTATGCTAACAATATGGTAAAAAAAATTTTTTTAAAAATATTAAATTAATCAATTTGTTTATAAACAATTTATAAACAAATGGCATAAAAAAATTAAAAAGGTAATTATATAATGCCTAACATAGAGATGAAACCAGGAATAGTTTGAAATTTCCAAAAAAAAAATAATTTTACAACATTATATGAATTTTCCATTTTTTTTTTCATTTAAAAATTAATAATTAATGAAATAAAAAAATTTTCAAAATTTTTATCATGTCATCTTGTTAAGTAAGTTGATAAGAAGGGCTCCACGAGAGGAAAAATTTATAGTAAAATTATTTTAACTTTTATATCGACTTTTATAACAACAGAGACCCGCAAAAAAATTGTTAATTAACAATTGAACAACTTTTTAAAAAATGATGATACAACTTTTATTTTCGCGGGATCATTTTCTTTGAAGTTTTTAGAAGACACCTGAATTTTTTCAAATTTTTAAATTAATATTTAATTGCATAAAAAAATTATTTAAAAGCTGCGCTCATTAAAGTAACGGCGCGCGCATGACGAAACTGCCGCGCGAAGCCGATTTTCAACGTTAAATTAAAATAATAAATAATGGCGCTACGATTTCGGGAGTCGAGAACTTTTTTTACTAAAATTTCCTGCTCTTTCAGAAACCTTTATAATATTTGAGTTATCACTTATACTTTTTGAGATTTTGCCAAAAAAGCTGAACGCCTTTTTTTTTTCAGTTTTTTGTTAATAACAATTGTAATTTTTATCGGGGAGAAAAATCCAAAAATGGGTCTTTTTCTAAATGCTATTCCGGATCGAATGAGCCATCAACCATATTTTTAAGAGACTGGTAACTATTTTACGCAGAAAATCAACTTCTCGACTAGACTATATCATTTAGCACCATCTGAATATGCAAAGAAACATAGATACTAATTGTTTTAACAAAGTTATTAACAATTTTATAATTTTAGTGTCGACTTGATCTCAGCACTACAACCATCATCGGTGTCAATTGCGAATTTTATACCTACCATCATTTAGCACCCATTTAGCATCCTCTAAATACGTAAAAAAAACAGAGGTATTAATTCGAGTATTAATTATTTTAACAAGGTTGTTAACAATTTTATAATTTTAGTATCAACTTCACAGTAGAAACCCCAACCATCGGTAATGAGAAACATATACCATTTAATACTTTAGTGAGTGCTCTGTACTTATATAATAAAATCTCCTATTTAATTAATTACATACGCTTTTAAATTAAAATTCAAAAATCTAAAAACAAAGTAAATAAAAGTTAGAATTCATCTAATATTAATTATTGTTTTAACGACTTCTTAAATGCATTGTTGGATAGGCACAATGAACGTATGTAAATACTTTTTAATTCATTTTTGTTGTTATCATGAGTTAATGTTGCTGAAAAGGAATACAATATATATAAAGTGCCATACATGCGTTTTGTATTTTTTGTAATTTAAATTTATTATTTATTACCTGTTACTGATTCTGGTAATTTGATATAAACAGAAAACTGTCATGTTTGACATTGCTACAAAAGAGAAATTTTCCTCTAATTTTGAAAACGGAGTTTTCCAAAACGTTAACTCTTAAGCATCTAAAATATTTGACATTTAAGTTCCTTTTTTTCAAATTAATATATTTTTTCTAAAATCGCTCAAGAATGTCTACTTTCTCGGCGTCATTTCAGGTCCCAAAATACGCTATTCTAGTATTTTAGTACGAGAAAGTTACTTTTCCGACCCAAGCCGGAAAAGTAACTTCCGTATAGGTTTTTTATATATTTTAGACAGTAAATAAATACACGTAGACAAACCAACTCACAATAAAAATACATTTTTTAGTAAAAAATACAACATTATATTTAAAGTCACATTATTTGCAGTTGTTACTAACTCTGGTGGTGTTCCAAACATCTAGACATCATCATCATTAGTGATGGGAATTTTCGAATAAAAACTATCGAATAATTCGATAGTTCGTCTTTATTCTAATAATTCGATGGTTGTATTACGAATGAATGAATTTAAAAAAATGTTGGATTTAAGAATGGAGGTTATGAATATGTATACACGGAGACAATATTTTATCCATAGATAAGAGACACATTTTATTAAGTGATACGATAAAGTGTACACAACAAAATAAACAAAACGCAACTCCACTAACGACTTGACTGATACACTATGTCGGTTCTGATTTTAAAGATCCATTTTTTGAGGTAATACTCAGCAGCATTAATTAGCAAGTTAACAATATCATACAGATGATGTTTTCTAGAAAAGTTTTAACTAAATGAATTTATTCAAATGAATTTATTAGAATGAATTCATTCGATAGTTGGAATCATTCATTCAGTAATTATCCGATAGTTCAAATTATACGATAGTACCTATCACTAATCATCATATATTTTTTTTAGCACTTACAAGTAATAAAGCGAAATGGGCACTGAATCAGACTTTGGTCATAACAATAAACAAACAGTGATTGTTAAAGAAACGATATCTTAAGCAATTAGATTGTAATGAAAAAAATGTTATGCATTAATAAAAATTCCTTAATTTATAATAATATTGATTGCAATTTCAGAAAAAATAGTATGTGTACCTCGTAGTAAAAGCACATTCCCGGACTTCAATGCTTGTTTACAATTTACATCGTCGTCCGGGAATGTATTGCTTTACTATTAAATATACAATGTACTATTTATTCGACTGTATTGAAAAGTGATGTTTTTTTCACCTGTAATTTGTTTTGTTGAATCTGAAATTTGTAATAGAGCAATTACCTCACCTCCCTGCCACCACCTAGAATCTTATGTGACTCTATTTTATATATCTATTGCGATTTCCCAAATGAAAGCTCCTTTGAAAGGTAACTCAACATTTTTTTTATATGTTCACTGACTTTCCTCTGACTGGTTATAAAAGAATATATTTCACCGATTTTTCCAAGATTTACAGGTCAACAAATACTCTGTCATACCTTAATAGCAAAGTTGAAGAATGCAGTTTTTAATTGTTGGAAGTGGCAGCTGAAAATGGATTGCTTTATTTACAACATTTGCAATTCTCACAAATACCTTTAAATGCCCCGTTAAGAAAATCAGGCTCATCAAATGGTTTGGAAACTTCTTGAATGCCTGTGAGTTATATTAAAATATTCGTTTTACTATTAGACTTTATATTTTATTACTATTACTTCTTAAAGCGTCAGATCGTGTATTAGTATATTATATACCTAGGTTGACAAGTGAGCTATTATTTACCGAGCACTTTTATATAATGTGCGAGGTCTATAATGGCTTTCTCAACCGAAGTATATATAGAATTTTTTTGCTACTAACATTGACATATTACCATATTTGATTTGATTAGATTTTGATATTAGTCATTTCCCATTTATTTTCAAATATTTCGAAATATCAAGTAGTCTGGGAGTTTAGTTGTCAAGCTGACTAGAAAACTTCCATAGTGATAATTTAGTGCCAAGTGTCAATGAATGTTCACAAAATACAAAAAACTATTCATAATACAGAAGTAAATATACCTGTTACAAATGTTAGATCTATTAATACAGGAAATGCAGGAATACACATGATTTGCCATAACTGTACAATTAACTATAATTTTAAATAATTTTTTATAATTTTCATCATTATAATTTTTTACCTAGGGAGAGAAATACTATTTCTCATTAGAGGAATGGAGTAAATAATAGTGATTTCTCAGGTTAGTAGTAAAAAAAAACTTTTAAATGCTCAAGTGCAATTTCGCATCAAAATATTGATTAGAGAAAACTCTGTACTTTAGTATATACACACAAACAGTATATATGGTATACTATGGATATTTATTTTATATCCAAAGTAAGTCCAGTGATATCCATGGCACTACAGTAGATTTTAAATGGATGTCAATATGTACAACAAGTGGATATTCATCTATTTATATTCTTAAGATATCCATTAAGATAAACATTCTTAAAATGAATATCTCTTTAGGATATGTATATGCATTAACAATCTTAAACGTCTGCCCTTTTGGTGACAGTTCATATACAAATATGTCAGAAAACTTGGTTAGCACTATGGAATATATCCCAAATTGTGTTAAAATAGTCTTTAGACAGACGTATCTCTGTGAATATTTGTAATTTCTCCCTTGATGTTCATTCTTTCATCGAGTTTAGAATATTGGTCCTAATGGATAGGTTGAGAAGTACTCGGCAAGTGAGAGATGATTTGGTGGTAGATACTCAAGTTCCGTATCAAGGGAGACATTAAGCATAAGATTTTTCTTTCATCCTGCCACAAGTTTCATCCATTGTTGCTCTTGCTTCTTGAGCATAATCTCTTTGAGTAAGAAACTCAAGGAGATTATGCTCATCATTTACAGTGATACCAATAATTAATGGATTCAATTGTTTCGAGTGACCGTTCTGATTGTAAGTGCAGAAGAGGGAGATGATATCGAGAGTACCGACATAATCTGTTCTACAACGCCATAGATTGGCGTTATGATTTGGTGTTATATGTTATAGCAACAGGTTCCAATTAGATTACATGGAATAAATATCTTAAAAATGTTAGTGTACTATTTACCTACTAAAATAATAATTCACATCTTTAAATAAATTTAACTTTGATTTTGAGAGAAATATTAATTTAATAATTTATTTAAATACTTTAGAAAATTACCTTCAGGAATTTTCTAAATTCTTTTTATTTTGTGCATTTCATTGATTTTCATTCAATCTACTAGATTAATATAAGAAGCCACCTGAAGACGATAAATGCGATTTTATCTAAACGTCCGTCGTAAAAAGGTCCTTGTCATCATATTATTGAACTTGCACAAAATTAAAGTCGGAATAAAACAAAAACTTATATACATCAGTCAAAATGATTTTTAATAATTTCAAGTTAATAAATTTTATAATTATATAGATATACAGAGATCCCTGATAAGACAATATTTACAATAAATTTCTTTATACAATAATTGTTATTATACACTTATATCGACAATATTAATTTATACAAATATACAATAACTATATAGTATAGGAAAATATAATACACAACGAAGAAATGTTCCTCGAGAGTTTTGTAAACTAGCAACTGGGATAATAATTGCACGTGTAACGACATATTTTTAAATTTAAATAATATTCACAGTCAAACTTGCATACAAAAAGTTTAGCAACATGTATGGTACATTTTATAAAATAATTTATTTTATAATATAATATACAATGTAGTATTACTCCGCCGTAATTTCTCAGTGTATTTAATGGGGCTACACTGAAAATTGGATTTTTTTTAATGTATATTACTCTGAATTATATATGTAATCACTAATCAGTATCTCATAAGAGGGCTGCCATTTAAATTCTTTAAAATACATTTATCATCGCGCCAGTGAAACCAAATAACGCACTCTTTCCTATGGTCCATCCAGTACTATCATGTTTATGTTGAGTATTTCTTCACATTTTACCGTCGGCGTCGGCCTATTTTCGCTACCAAGGCCAATCAATCACCAACGCCAAAAGATAAGCGCATCGTGTAAACACTTGCACCCCTAACCTGAAAATTTTGCCGAACCCCCTCTGTGTCGTGGAGTAGGAATTTTTAACATGCTCACAGCATAGATACACGAAACCCTGTTTTACATCCCTATCGAAATATGGTAACACAAGCAGGTGCTCATTCACTAATACCTCATTCTCATCGACTTGGTCCTGTCGATTTTGAAAGCGGTCAATTCAGATGGAAGCACAGGCACGCCAACGAACCATTTATGGTAATTATTGAAGAAACATTTGCGATTTTTCTTATTTCGCGAATTTGTACATTAATTTTTGTATTGTATGGAACTTTCTAGATTATATTAATTTGCACAGGGTAAAACGTAAGCACGTACTTTGAATAATAACATATTGGGAACTGAATTTAACTCTTGCAGCGGCAATAGTAACTAATAAGTTTTTCTGACATGTACTGTTTCTGAAAGATGTAAATAAAAAATGCTCCTTGTTTTTTTATGTAATACGTTGGAAATAGGAACACGCTAATAAAGACAATACGATAGTGCCGGTTTTACAGGCTGGTTGTGTTTCAGTCGAATAACGTCAGAAGTAGAGTTACCAAATCACGCTGCCAATCATGAGCGTAGGCTAAATTAATGTAAATACAGACTGAGCAAAATCAATGTTGGTATTTTACATTTAACAATGAGTGCGAGGAAGATAATATAATACTAATAATTATAAATATAAAATAAGGACAGAAACGGTCAAGAAATCAAATTACATAGATAGGATATGAGTACGACCCCAAACACTTCTCAACTGGGAGATGGCGTGGCCAGCATCTCTCCTTACTTTATACTTATAATTATCAGCGTTGTAGTGTCTTCCCCGCACTCATTGTAAATATAAAATATCAAAATAAAAATATGCTCAAACTGTATAAACGGGACATACTTGTTATTCTGGTTCATTTCAAAAATGTGGATGTGCAAGACTATATATTTGCAACATTTGTAAGGTCTCCACGGTTAGGTGTTATATTCGCAAAAGAAACATATTGTTCAAATTCATTTAAATGATCGTTCGGTGCACACTTATTATAAATATTCCGTAACCTACCATAGTCAAGTTTTTTGCTTAAAAAGTTTATATATTTTTATGAAATTCTCTTGTATCTTTGGATGGTTTATGAAAAATTGCTTTTGTATTTACAATACGATGCAAAGCTTGGAATATACAAGTGATATATATTTACATATTTATTTTTTTATATATTTATTTATATTCATATTTTGAATTATCTAATTTAAATATTTTTATAAATAATTTGTTCGAGGACCAGCTCCCTAATGAGTTCAGGAAGAATGAAAGTAGATACATATCGGACTAAGGGTTTTTGTATTGTAACTGGAGGAAATCATTTGCTAAGTATAAATTTTTCCTTTAAATAATCTCAATATTATTTTTCTTCTAATACTAAGAACACTATTATTTAATTTAATGCAGTTTTTGCTCCTAGATTGTGTTGCTTTAATAGTTTCTATGAAAAGTGCATTGGATGTGTTGTTTTTGATTTATTATATATCTAAAAATTGTATACTGGCACATTCAGATATGAATGACTATAAAGAAGTATAGGTATTTCTTGTTATTATCATGTTAGGTTTGAAAGAATGCTTGAAACTGAATTGTTATTTAAATTGATGTTTAGAACTAAATAATTGTTAAGTGTGCACGTGCACGTGCAAAATTTCCAACTATACTATTTATTAAACTTATGATATCAACACCATGGTGGTTAAGATGCTGCACTCATATTAGAAAAGATCCCGCGAAGTAGGTATATAATTGTTTTGTTGTAAGCGATTTTTAATATTTTATATGTAAAAAAAGTAAACTTTTTTTAAATAAGTATTTACATAAAAAAATAGCACCACAAAAAAGTTTAAGATTAGGTATAGACTTCTTAAACAAAAATGGTACTGACCGCCATTGTTTAAATTAGTATTTTAGATTGAAAGAAAAGGATTGATTGGAAAAAACAGAATGTTATTGTATGTGGTTGATATGAAATTATCTACTTACATCTCACTCTTAAAATAGTTTGCACGCTTATGTTGGTGCAAATTGTATCAATAGGGTAATATAAAAATGCAAATATCTACATGGCATAGCAGAAATAAATTCAAAGATATCATTTCTGGCTAAACTGGAAAATGGAGAAAAATTGACAATTTCTAAAAATCGTTTTATTTTTTTACAATAAGGCCCTATAACAACTTTTGTATAACAAAGAATATATTATTATTTAGATATTTTATAGAAATCTAGAGTTGGCAAGTCGTGCGGATATTTAGTAGTGCAACAGCAGGTAGATAGATATCTGATGAGGCAATGACCGGCTGGCGGACAAATCGAAGCGAGCCGCGAGACTAGTCCATTGTTGTGTGTCTTAGTGTTTACACGCTCATTTATTCCTCTCCATTGAATTTTATGTTGTTGTATTGTTGATAATTTTATTTGTTATATTTTATTGTTCATATTAATTTAATAATAAAATATGTCAGACGTGCACAAGGGTAAAAAACGGTCACAAACGCTGACAAAGTGATTAAATTTATTGGTGAATTCCCGGTTTTATTCTATAATGGTGCTACAATAATTTGTAAGGTGTGAGAGACAGACCTAATGTGCTGGTATGAATATGATTATAGACGTCACGTAAATACTGTGTAGCATAAAATTTAAAAAAATTGCGTACCTTCGAAAACACAGTTAATGTTCAATTTACTTTTAATGCTGATTCCCTGTGGTGTTCAGCTGCACATACTCGATCAACAACCATTTCGGGAGCTTTGGAATAAATACAATCCCCAGGTGGCGTTACCAAGTCGCGCAACGTTTCGTAACTATGTACCAATTATACGCGAAGACATTGTAAATAAGATCAAATGTGTATTAAAAAATACACGGCTGTGGTTATCTGTTGACGAGACGACATATCGTAAAAAAAGTCTATTGTAAATGTTATAGTACGTGTACTGGACCCTCTTAAACCGACAATTCCACTATAAAAGACTAACTGAGTGTACTGGTAAAACAATTACGCGGGTTGTGCGGAGACGTTAGAAAAATTTGACCTGTCAACAAGTCAAGTGTTGATGTTTGTGACCGATGGTGCCGCGACAATGCGTTTGGTAGGCCGTTCTCTTCAAGAACACAGTTGTAGGTTAGTACATGTTACGTGTAAAGTGCATGCCTTACATCTTGTGGCAGAAACTATTGGACAAAGTTTTTCAGAGGTAGATGCATTAATAGCAAGTACAAAGAAAGTGTTTTTTAAATCTCCTAAACGTCTTCGCGCATTTCACAGCAAGTGTCCCGGTATTCCCGAACCATCACAGCCAATTCTTTACACGTTGGGGAACATGGTTGAAGGCAACTTTTTATTATGCTAAAATTTACAACAAATAAAATGTGTGATACTACAATTCAGTCCTGACGAGGCTGCAGCTATTAAGGACAGCCAGACAAAATCGAAGATATTTCAGTTGAAACAGCTTTAAAAACTACTGAAAAGACTACATGACGCCGTATAAAACTTACAAAACAGTGCGTTGTCATTAGCGAAGTCACTGCAAATAGTGGTATAGGTGACGCAAAAAATTAGCGCGTTAGAGAAAAGTTCGAACGTGTGTTAAAGCAAGACACCGGTTTTACCAGATTAAGACAAATTTGTGGTGGTGCTGATTGTGCAACCCCAGATCCGTTAAGTGCGTTCAAAGACTACCTTAAGTACACCTGTATTACATCAATAGATGTCGAACGGTCGTTTTCAAAATATAAGCAATTGCTTTTGTTACCAGTTAATTTCTTTTATAACGCTTATTATGATGCGTACACCTATGTCCCGCCACACATTTCTGCCAACTCCAGAAATCACTCATATTAGCTTAATTGTTATATAACGCTTGTTTTCATCGCAAACCTATTTAATTAGCAAGAAGCCATGTTGGAAGACCATATTGCACGTCTGAACAGTGACCGTTTTGAAGAAAAATATGACAAAACCATAATACTTTAAATATTCACAGTATTACTAATTTAACAGACAAAAACACCTTTATCTGATTAAAAATTTTTCGATAACTGGAAGTAAATTACCATAGTCTTATTGTCAAAAAACATATTCATAAAATTGACTTTTTGTTTAAAATTTTAAATATTAGTCATTTGTCTTGTGGCGCGTAAAATTTTTTCGATATATATGCCAAATAATTTACAATAATGTTTACTTTGCAGTCAAAATCAACTTTACTGTGGGTTTACCGTTGGATAGATAAAAACACGGCTGGAAAGGATAACTGCCTAGTGCTTAGTTCCTAGTTCTCGACATATTAGGACATACGACCATCATTTGATATTCAAAAGAATCACTGGTAATAGCCTTCAACAGGTCTTATAAAATTTTCTAACTAAAGTGTTTTTAAGACTATGCCCATTTTGTGTTTATTACTGTTGTAAGAATATTTTGGAAATATGCTTTGGAAAAATATTGTTTTATAAAATTTGCTTTGTAAACGTTCGTTCAGTTTTTATAAAGTATCATATTGGGTTGGGTTGTTGGGTAGTCTCGTTGACAGCTACCCATAATTTATGTCGCTAATTTCTTGTTCAATATCGTTTTCAATTTTTGTTCTCATTCATGATATAATATTGCAACTGGGAGTTCGACGACAATTTTTAGTTAGGAACACATTTAGCCCAAAATTGATGAAAGGGTTGTTTTCCAAGTAGATAAAACGGACTATTTCACACACTCAACATATCAATTAAATTAAACATAAAAATAACAGTTCGTTGTGTTTATTTTGTCTGTGTGTTTATTTTGTCATGTGTCGCTTATAATCTGATTAATGGTGAAAGAAAAACTTATTATTACGACAAAACAAACATCGTAATTTAAGTTCAGAAATCGAGAAATATACATTTGAATACGATTAATACACGATGGATATTAAGAAACATATTCGAAATAAAATACAGAGATCGTACGTCTACATCGTACAGCGTATAGGTAGATTTACGTACAGCATATAAATTTACATTGACAATTCACGCTCGGTGTTCGGTCTATTCATGCCCTTTACCTGATGTTGGAATGGCAGCGCGATTCGGTAACTCTAGTAGGTAGACTAAAATCAAAAGTGTGTTATTTTTTACTCCTGTATAGACTCAAAGAAATACGTAAATCAATTTAGTGAACTTAGATTTTCAAATACGGATAAGCAAATAAATTAAAAATTATGGGACCCATAGTTTCACTATAATTACAAACTTAAAAATAAACACAAATATGATTTAAAACCGAAATACAAAATAACAGTGGCATCTGGTGAAATTTTTTCACCTTAATATTGGAGCATGGTGCCCAAATAATACTCCCTCATTATTTAAACAGAGTTTTGCAGTTAGAATTTCAGAACTCCTACTCTGATAACTTTCCGAAAATTTGAGAAATATTGGCAAAATTATTTTCATAATTAGGAGAACGCGTCAGATTTAATTAAAAAATTTTGATAATTTAAAGAATTACACCTTTTTTAAATGTTATATCAAATTAAGTTTTCATTATGCAAATTATAAAAAATGTATATTGCCAATATTCTACAAATTGTCAAAATGTTACATAGGAAGGCAAACCATTTTTACAACTTTATTTTCAAATTTTAACTGCAATCTTTTCTGCAAAATTTCTTCATTTGGATACTAAAAGTCATAAAGTAAAATATCATTGGATCCTATGCTCCAATATTATAACCAAATTTCACCAACCGCCACGGCAAAATAGCATTCTTAAAACTAAAATTATGAAAACATGTATCACGAAAATAAAAGTATTTAATTTTCAATATTTTTTCAAGTATTATAAGCGTATTGAATTGAAAATACCAAAAATGTTGCTACAAATTTGTAAAATCCTATAATTATAAATTATTCACAAAGTTTATCACCATAGTCAGTAAGCTGTTGCCGCCCCACTATGATGTATATTACTAAAGTGCCCCAAGCTCCCCAGAGGATCAGGAACAGGTGGCGTCGGTTGACACGCAACATACCACTCGCTAAGGGAAGTTGCTCCAGGTACTTGTGGTCCAGAAACGTGGGGGCTCGCAGCTACTGAGATGCTGCCTGCTGACGAAGAATTGGATTCCTCGCCATCACTATCATAATGTGGAGGAGATCTGCCGGAACAGCCATGTACTTTCATGTGTTTCCTGAGGGACGACGGATGCGTGTAGGATTTATCACAGCCAGCTACACGACAGTTGTAAGGTTTGTCAGAAGTGTGGACATGGGAATGCTTCTTTCTATCGGAGGAGTTAGCAAACCGTCGATCGCAACCCTCGTATTCGCATTTGAAGGGTTTTTCTCCTGAAATGAAAAAAAAATGGTAAGTATATTTTTTAATCATTATTTAAAAATTATGTTACATAGCTACATAATCATAACAGCACTTAAATCGTTTTTATAAATTAAATGAAAATTTCATAACTATTTTGTTAAGTGTCATTTACTGCAGAATTACTTGAGTGGTCCTAAATGTTGTTAATAACATTATTTTACAACAATACAAGTGAAGCTACGGAATATCTGAACAATTATCATCCTTTGTGGATATGCAACAGAGGTAACATATTATGACCAGTCCGTTCACCAATATGATTTTTATTTATGGGGGCTATGAAAGATTTTGTATATCAGTTAGATCCGGAAAATATTGAGGATTTAAAACAAAGAATTAGAGATTTAATACGCTTGGAAAATGGAAAATATATTAATATGTGAAGCAGTTTTAAAACGGTCAAATTTGTGTAAAGACATTTTGAGCAATTTTTTTTAAATAATGTTTAAATATATTATTTGAAAACATTACTTTTAAGTATTTAATATTAGTTAAATATAAATAATATTCATTTTAAGTTGATAATTTTATGATGCTTCTATTTATTTTTTCCCTTTCTCCAAACCTCTTTCATTATTTTTTTATATTTAATATGCACTGTGCACAGAAAGTTAAGGATATTTCATATTTTCATGAAATATTTAAACAAAAACAGTTCGTTGAGGGAGATTGACAACATCTTTATTAACCTTTTTGCATATTTTGGTTATGAAAACGGAGAAAAAACAATTTTAGTTTAAGAAGTGTTTAACAGTGGGATATCAACAATGTCCTAAACATATCATTAATACCTCGTAATCTGGCCCCTCACTTTAATTACTTCAAGTATACTTCTGAGCATATTTCTGATGATGTGTTCAAGCAAATCTTGTGGGATTTGTGCACATAAAATGGGAGGAATATCTGACAGTTGCCTAATGTTTTCTGGAGCCGGTTGATGGTTTTGAAGTGTCCTACCCAACAAATCCCACACATGTTCAATGGGATTCAAGTAAGAGAACGCGGTGGAAGAGGATTGCTTGAAAAGTTGTCACAATGTTACTGACAATATCATTGGCATACATTTATTCCTCCCCATACTATAACATTTCCTTCTTTAAAGGTTACTGTGGGTTGGATACATTTTTGGCCGTATCTCACCTCTGACATCCTCCAAATTCGTAAACGTATACTATTGCTGTGCAAGCTAAAACGAGACTCATCACTGAATAAAACTTAAACCCGTTTCATGTCCCAGTTTTGATGATCCCTTGCTCACGTCAAACGGGCTGCATGGTCAGCTGGACTTAACCGAGGGGCTCGATATGAAGGATGACTTGACAGGGTCGAATTCCTTCTTATTGTAAGTCGAAGATAACGATTTTGATCGAGGTTGACCACTTTTGGGCCGTTCTTGTAAAGAATCAGTTTCCAAAAACCGATTTCAGCCTATTAATGACGCCTTCGGCTTACTCCTAATTATGTAGGAACATCGACTTGAAGCAAGCCAGCTTGGAGCATATCGATGGCCATATTGGCATCAGATTGTGATGAATGACGCTTTGCTTCTATATCTGTTCAAAAACTCCACAGAACACACTTGAACGCAATTAACTACAAAGAGAGATTTAATTGTATTTATTCGAAAATTAGAAAAACAAGAATGCGATGAAAAAAAACTTTTTTATTCTGTACATCTAAAAACCATACACACGAAAAAAAAATTTTTGCAAGGACGTACTCAAGTGTGATTTTTCCAATATCTTTAACTTTCTCTGCACAGTGGTAGCCGAGTGGGTAAAGCATTTTACCGAATATCGATGGTTCCATCCTGGAGCAAGTTAGAAATTTTATTTGTAATTTGTGTCGGATTAAAATGGGAGAGAACTGTCGATGCCCTAGATGTGGTCGGACTCCACAATAAACTGTAGAGCCTCGTCTCTCTTCACTCAACACAAAATCATAGAATTTTCTGGGAGTTACTTCGGTGACTAGAGAGGCGGTCAAAAAAACATTTTTTTTAGTGTACTAATTAGGTCATATATCTTCTTTTTTAAGACGTGCAAATTATTACTGAAGTTTTTTTGCTCTATATAGATTAGAAATTATCGATTATAGAACGTCATACCAAACCGAAAAATCTGAAAATAATTTATATCTAATTATTCCTTGATTTTTTCCAAAAAATAGATTTAACTTTTTTCTCACAATAGTCGCTTATTTATATATAAAATTATTTTTAACGTATAACATAAAGGAAATTATCGATTGTCATTTTTCAGTTTTTGACAGTCTCAATGATCATATGTTGTTTATTTTATCACCGGATTGCTTGACGCGCGGACCCTGCGCAACTTATTACTATATAAATTTTTCTGTTCCTTATCGTTTAAAAGTTACGGAATGTAGAACGATAAACTCATTCTTAAATAAATGATTGATTTATCTTTACATCATCGTATGCAAAATTAATGTTAGTGTCAAGTGAATTTTAGATCTTGGTAACACGTGATTTTTACTGATGCACTTAAGATGCAAGTTTCCTGATTCCATGACATTTATATTTTTAACATTAATTTAACATAAGCATATTTAAACAGATTACATTAGAAATTGCGATTAATGATAATTTTGTGTACCTATCCGCGAGTTACGATAAACTAATAATAATATATTTAGGTAGGCACCGAAAAACTGTATGCTCATTGTGAGATGGAAAAAAGTATTTTCAATTGAAAATTGACTGGTTCTTAGAAGCTGCTGCGTTATTTAGAACCGTAAAATATATACAAATTATATCAGATGAGTCAGATCACTTTTATTGGACGAAAATATCATATATAGTTACATTCATACATCAATGCCTCTTGTCATAAATACAAATATTGTCTTAAAATATATTAAAATAATTGTTAAGAATTATTAAGTTATTACTCTTTGTATTTATTAACGAAACTTATATTAAAAAGTACCTATATCATATTTGAACAAATACCAAGGGATCTTTTATATTTATGATTTTATATAAAGAAAGACGGTCGTTTATCAAATTTCGTCCGCATCAACGGCTCCTCTTCCAAAATTTGTGAATAATAGAGTCGGTTGCGGTGCGAGCCGACAACAAAAACGTAATAAAAAGAAAATTTACTACAGTTTTTTCTCTGAAGTGGGCATTGACTTGACATGTGAAGAACCAGTCAACTGTTTTATTTATGTCGGTTTACCTGGAGACCTCTGTCCGTCAAACTTTGTGTAAATGATTGTTTTACATGTGTTTTTTAAAATATTGCGTGATGTTCGCTTGACTGATTACGTTTATTTGTTTTATGGCGTGCCTCTACCAAAATAACGCAGATTCATTAGAAGTTCATTTACATCTTAGGTTTAAATTAAAATTAACTTACGACGTGCTGCACGGTATGAAAATATAATAGAACAGGATAGGCCTAGTCGTAGATTTATTTTCTCTTTGGCCCAGTACACACCCTTCATAAATATTATGATTGATAAGCCGTTTCCTTTTTATTTATACATAGATAGCTATTCAAATAGATTTTAAATGTTCCGTACAAATTATGATACACGTGCTATTTTTCTCAAATAGAAATAATATGACTTTTTAGAATTTGCATTACGAATAATTGAAACTTATTTGAGAGTTATTGTCACCTGTGCCATGTTTTTCTTTAATGCTGGGCAATCAAATTATCACGCTAATTTTCTATATGCTTTATTACTCTCTAAATATTACAGTGGTAAGACATGATTTACAATAACCGTGGCAAAAACTGAAGAAATTGACGGTGATTGACCACTCACTAAGCATGTAATCAATAATTTAAAAAATATGTGGCAATGAAGTTATAATTAATTTATGATATTTCTACCATTTTCGGCAACATATTGTAATAATAACACAAACAATATAAAAAAAATTAAAGCTAAAGTTTAATAATTTCAATTCAAAAAAAGAAGATAAATTGAAATCCAATAACTAATTTAATTCGAAAAATAAAAGAAAGACTATTACAAACAGAAATTGTATGAATCGGAAAATGATATAAAAAAAGACATGGGATTTAATTAGGGAATTTACTAATAATGATGGTAAAGGAAAAATACAAATAGAATAAACCGAATTGAAATTGGAAAATTACGAGTATAATAACCAGTATTGCAGACATTTTTTAACTAATTTGTAATATAGAAAATATGTAAAGCCAAAATGCAAAAAAAAAAAAGTAATATAGAATGGCATAAAATATTAATTATAAAAAATGCAAGATAATATTGAAGATGATAACTTAGAAACAATAAACACAATTTCCGGAAAATTAATCGAGAAATGCCGTAACTAGCCTAAAAAACAGCAGTCAGTGCCCCTATTACCGAGCTCGGTAGCGCAGTGGGTCAGAGCGTTAAGTGACAGAATTACGCCAACTTTGTAACGATATCGAACCCATAACGGACTTCATCAGGAACATTTCACAAAAAATTTTATCAGTTCAAATTGATGGAGAATCCATTAACAGCCAACATTACATAAATTAGGGAGCATAACGCGCCTTGTTATTTTTTTACTGTCTTTTTGTTATTCAAAATTTATTTTCAAAATTATATCGTCATACAATACCTTTTTTAAATTAAACATTTTTGAAAATATAACATTTAAAATTATTAATAAAAATTGAGCGGAGCTGACATTCCGAGTGCTTTTAGCGGGTTTTTGACTTTTTAGGATTTTTTCCCATCAACTAAACAATTTACTTTTTATATCGAGTATTATGTTTTCTACAATATTTTATAATTTATTTAATTAGCTTAAGTCAAAAATATGTATTTTATATATTTACATAGATCTAATTTTTTCATATTTACAAGTAGTTTTAGTTTGTAGGAATTGTTATTTATTTTTAATAGATTTTAATTCCAAACTGGCCCCGATCCGTCCGATCTAACAACTGTCTAGGTGTTGCCGTACACGGGGATGCTGGATCGGCTCCGGAATGGATGTCCAGAGCGAAAAAATAACTTGTTCTTATAGTGTTTTAATAAATTTGATTGTTGTTGTTAAGTGACAAAAGTATCTGGTTTATTGCTTACCGACTCTCTGGATCAAATCCCAGTTTTGATTCTGACAAACTCGAAGGATTTGGTTGTGTGTGTTTTTTTCAACTGTGTAACCCCATTGTCCGTGTAGCTTCGGCTTTGGTTTAGGGGGTTACCTACTTTATATGGTGTGTTTTATGTTTTTATTTATGTTTATGATGCTTTAATGATAAGCACAATAAAAAAATACGGCAATTTACATTCTGAAACCTTTTCAGTGCATAGTAAATAAAAATTTTTCACAGGACATTTTTCTTCAAATTTCTTAAAGTTTAAAAAAAAAGTATTATCAAACCTATATTGATGTGACAAATATTTCAAATTATCAACTCATTTCTTTAATAAGTGACTGCCAAAATTATTGAAAAATATTAAAAAAAAACACTTAAATATAGAATCTTCCTCCCAATATGGCTTCAGAGAGGAGTTACATATTTAAAGTAGAAGCAATACATGCTTTAATTAGTGAAATGTACACAATAATAATGGCCACAGGTCTTTGGTAGATTTTTTAGATCTGATAAAACCTTTTCCATTTGACGCTGTGTCGCAAAATGAATTGCTAACAAAATTAGAGGAAGTGAAACAAAAAGCGGAAATAGAATTACAGCAAAATAAAAATGGGTTGAACAATAAATGACTTAAATCAAGTAAAAACAAATTTATTATACTCTTTATATTCTTCTGAGAAATCTAACATAGGCAACATAATATGTAATATGTAATAAAAAAAAACAACACACTACTTAAATTAGACAGCCCACAAATCCTAAGCCGAGAATGCACGGGCGGGAGTTACACTGTTGGTCTGGATACCCGGCCACTCTGGTATGGAAGGTAACGAAATAGCGGACTCCTTAGCCAGAGAAGGAGCGGGATCACGATTCATCGGACCAGAACCAATACTTGGCATATCCTCAGGCACTGCCAAGATGGCTATCTCAACCTGGGCTGAAAGGCAAACTCTCCAGTATTGGCAAGAGTTACCAGGATTAGGTCATTCGAAGGCGTTTATAAAATACCCTTTAAAATCAAGAGCTAAAAAACTTTTAGAGTTAAACAGGGTAAACCTGAAAACTCTAACAGGCCTATACACCGGGCACTGCCGACTAAACTATCATCTGCATAAACTCGGCCTAGCGGAAAACGCCGAGTGCCGTCTATGCCTGGAGGATGATGAGAAGGCAGACCACATCTTATGCACCTGTCCCGCTGTGGAGAGGATCCGATTCTCAATATTTGGCAAAGGGCAACTGCTGCCAGAGGATCTGGCCAAATTCTCACCCAATAAAGTTATCAGTTTCATTAAGAGACTGAACTTATTGGGTGAAATATAATTAGGCGTGAGCCACAATAGGCCTGCTGATGGCCGCAGTGGAGGGTCTACTAAGACCCACTCACAACAAACCTAACCTAACCTACACTGTTGAAAAAACGCGGACGCACAACCACTCCCTTCGACTTTGTCAGGGTCGAAGTGGGATTTGAACTCGGAAGTGGACAGCTAAGAACCAGATACGTTCGCCATTTAACGCTCTTGCCCATTGCACTTGAACCATCTAATTGGCAAATACAAAGAATTTATTGAAGAAACTGAAATTGATAAATACCTATATATAGATCAATTTTTAAAATGGTACACACATATTTAGATATTCTAACATGTAAAATAAGAAGGTTATAATATAAATTTTACTAATTATAACAAACACTTAAATTAAAACAATAATTACTGACATTTTATAAAGCATTAATAGAATCTATGGTTAGTTATATACGGTTGGGCTTATATGAAATATTTTGAAAATAATATTGAGACTGTAAAAACTATATTCATCAGTATAGGTATACAAAGACTTTGAACTGTCGGATATCGAGGGGATATTTATATTAAATGCAATAAATTATATTCAAAAAAGATCTAAAATTTTTAAATAAAGTAGATTACAGCTACCAAGAGCAAATAATTGAAGAGAATTTTATAACACTAAAACCAAAGAAAACATCATATCTTAGATTTGTACAATATATAAGGTTAAATCTTCACACTGAGCTTCCACACAAAATGAAAAAAAATAAAATAAAAATATATGAATTTTTTAAAAAGTAAACTCGAAAATTCATATTAGTAATAACACTAATAACATCAATACTTTTACACCGTTAAGATATATGTATGTATATTAATTTAATACATCAGGTTGAACGTGTTGCTGTTACATATTATTCATGGAGTCACACCAGCAAATTAATACACTCCTCACATCACGTAGGGTTAGTAGCTATAGATTCCAGAATCGTGTGCCCTAAGCTAACGGAGAAAACCTAGAACCTTCTTCTGCATTTGGCCAGCCCACCATTTGGCTAATTTTTGGCAAATGTGTTCTTCAATTCGGAGAGCAGTGTAGGCTTTATTCCAATTAGGACATCCATCTTAACCGACGAGTAGCCTAGGTACAGCACTTCGAGCTTGTACGGGATATGGTTTGGTCCGTTTTTCATCCTCCATGATGATGGATGCCGAAAACTCAATGGCATTCACCGTAGTTTGATAGTCGCGCTCAATAAATTATACAAAATACTCAATTATATAATGATGCACAAGACGAGCTTTTTCAGAAGGCTTAGTTGTATAAATCTTATCTAATCAACTAATGTACAGTCAAAATTGACGATGAATGTATTATTATTATTGTTCCCGAGAAGGAATATAAATGAAAATATTATACTGTAGTTGTAATTTCATGTTTTTTGCGTTATTTTTATACGCCACTGGGGCGCAAAATCGTAAAAGAAAAATGGTAGCTCTGAAAGAAGCTGAAAAAAAGTTCGGCATTTATGTCAAAGTTTGTAAAAATTTCGACGTCTTCGTCTTCGAATGAACCACAAATAAATTTTAGTGAAAGCGAAAGTGAAGTCAATGAAGTGTTTGAAGAATTTAAGGGCGGAGAAGAATGTGTAATGGTGCAGGTGCTTAAAGACGACAATGATAACGTTGATTGTGATAAATATCCTGAAATTGAAGCTGAAATGGAAACTGAAACTACGAAAAATAATGATAAAATAACCAAAGGAAATGAAAATGATAATACACCGATGTTATGACTATTCAGATATAGGAAATTGGCTAAGATTTGGAGTCATGCTGATGAAAAAGTGCCCACTGCAATGATTCCAGAGGAAAACGGTTGGCAGTTGATCGATGGCTGATCTGATTTCAGTTGGTACGAAGACGATCAGCTACCTAATTTCATTTCTGACGTTTTGATTCAACCGGATGATACACCTGCAGGTAATTTTTGCCAGTCGACTCACAAATGTGATTCAAAACCTTACTTATTAATGTAATGTATTGCTTAACGCTGAATTTTTGATTTGTACACAGATTCGGAATCAACCACCACTGATGACGCCGAAAAATAATTCTGATGAAGATAGTGGCGAAGAACACGACGACGGCAATGATTCTGACGATTAGATGTTTTTTTTTTCAATGAATCAATGATTCTTTTTTTTTTCTGTTATAAAATAATTATTTTTTTCTTGTATAAAATAACTGATATCTATATAATAACTGATATATAACAATTACAAT
This sequence comes from Rhamnusium bicolor, assembly GCA_029963845.1. NCBI lineage: Eukaryota > Metazoa > Arthropoda > Insecta > Coleoptera > Cerambycidae > Rhamnusium > Rhamnusium bicolor. Next base: position 269,171 of record JANEYF010005840.1, read on the forward strand.
TATTAAGAAACAATTAAAATTATTTTTTTATATAAAATAAATGATATGTATTGAGAAAAGGTGTACTAATGCGCGCAGTTACCGTTCTCACATCTATCGACTGCTGATTGACGTGGTCCTATCATAAATGAGTCTGACTGTCTCCTTTATTAACATTATAGTTTTAATTAATGTTTTGGAGAATTTCAGCTTTGAGAAATCACTTTGACACACGACATTTTTTGACAGGTATGAAGTAGCGCTTACGTCACGTGTCCCTATATCTTGCTGTCTGACTATTGGATTTTTGTTTTATATTATATTTACTCGTTTTCTATAAATTTTGAGCTTTGAGGAAACAGTTTAGAGACGTTAATTAATATTACACCTTTGCGAGCGTCCCAGCGCCAGGTGTCCCGGTACCGGAAGTGCTAACTCTACAGTTATTTTCCATCACTAAAAAGTAACCTAATCTCAAAAAATTAGCTTTGAGAAAACTCTTGCACATTATGGACCCAGCTCTTGGACTACTAGCCCGGTAAAGTGACATCCTTCTTTATGTCACTTTTAGTTGGCTACAATAGAGTAGATGGTGTAGATACCTAATTAGCACTCTAGACAACAACGTCTGTCATCTATCAGTTGAATTTTATGAATTTTTTGCACAATCCAGCTTGTTTGTTTATTTACAATATGTGCTGCCAAGACGGTAGGTTATGTTTACTAGTTGCTAGGCCTAACAAGTCGGTAAGTAATTTACTTATCGCGACGTCTGAACGGTAAGTAAAATTAATATTATGTCAAAATTCATTTTTGACCTCAGATTCGGATCAGCGACCCAAAAAAACCCTTACAGAATTTTTTTCAAAAAAATTTCCCCCTTAGGAGATTTTGCCAAATTCAGCTTTAGCGCGTCAAAATACATGGGAAAAGTTGGGTCTGATCTCTAGGAGAGAAAATTTTTTTATAGGCCTGTGGATTAACAATTATCTACTCAATGATCAGGTAGTGAAAAGATGTAATCAGTTAAAAGATCTTGGTGTAATATTTGATTGCAAGTTAACTTTTGTTGATCACATTATCTCTGTTATCACTGTTAACAGTGATTCTTATAAATATTTAGGTTTCTTTCTCAGAAACACAAAAGATTTGAAAGATACCATTTCTCTTTTTTAATGCATTTGTACGTCAAAATTAGAATATTCTGCTAATATATGACAACTTGGATATGATGTTCATGTAGATAATATTAAAAATATTCAGCGCAAACTCCTAAAGTATTTAGCTTATAGACATGATGGATACTCCATCCTGAAATAGGGGCCTCTCATGATCGTTTGCTTTAGCGATTTCACGTTAATGATTTATGTACTGGACGTAATTACCATTCGGTACTTTTTTATATAAAATTCTGTGTAATAAAATTAATTGCCCTGAAATTATCGTTATGATCAATTTTCACGTACCATCCATTTTCACACGCAACACTTCTTTTTTCTATTTACCAACGCCTAGAACGAATGTACTCAGTTTATCACCTTTACATGTAATGTGCTCGAATTACCAAACTATGTATAATGTAATTGTTATCTTTCAATGTAATATTTGTGGTATAAGAAATAAGATTCTTAATGTCATGTCATTTAACTAATCTTTATTCTCATATTGTATTGTATTTCGTTTAATGTAATTATTATTGTATTTTTCCCTGTCGTGTAAATGGGTTCGCCCGTTGGTCAGGGTATGAAAATTAAAAAAAAATTAAATAAAAAATAATACATATGTTATTCCACAAAAATAGGGAAATTTCTATTTATTCAAGAAACAAACATTATTTAAATAATAAACATATAAAAAACAAACATTATTTAGACATTAAATTGAATGTACAATTGGTACAATTAATAATTATAATGCCGCTCGTAACTACCGTGAATACAAAATTCAACGTATTGAGACTATTCAGCAAAACCTGCGGTACAGCAGTACTGGATGACGAGGCACCATCGTGCAGAATTTTCTCGGCAAATTCGATTTTATTTTGCAAAGAATGTTCCACATAGCTCTCTGCTACCGTGGAAGATCTCCATCCCCGTGTCTTTTGAGCCCTAATATGTCAAGACCTTTATTGGCCAACAGTGTTGCCGAGGTGTTTCTAAAAGGGTGCTCTAATTTCAAATATTTAGCAATTTTTGACAGCCAACTTCCCACTACCTGCGTACTATGTTTTTCGTGTCGATAATTTAAAAATTATTTTTTGCTTTTCGTATGAGTTGATCGGAGCGGATTTCTTCATCTGCTTTATTTGTTACGATAAAAGACCATTGTATATTAATTTTCGAATTTGGAATTTTTACAATGAGATATTCTTGATGATCTTCTGTCATCTATCCTCATATACAATTCGTCCCTTCTACATGCCCCTGCTATTCCTAAAATCAGTCCCACTTAAAATTACAAATATATTTAACTTTTGTTGTCATATTATACAAACATAAATTTAAATACCTTAATGATTAGAAATTCATTATCGGATGCTTCATTTAAGAACTTTTTAACATGTTCTTTGGTAAATACACTAGCTTTTCTAGGTCTGTGTCCAATATTTTTCCTTTTTAGATAAGCAATCAAGGTAGAACATTTTGAAATATCAATAGCGTCTTTAAGGAAGTGTGCTTTTTAACGTTGAATATTCCGCCCAGAGCGATTTTAATGCCTCATTCCTACGAACAAAATACGCCAACACTTTTTCATTGATTTAGCACCATCCTTATTCTCACACCAATTTTTGAACATTTTATGGCTTTTTCATAGCGGTCTTTGGATTTTTTCTGGAATAATTGCTGCACTTTCGATCTGCCACGCATTTTCTATTTCACTATTATCATCGGAATCACTCATTAGTCATTTATATAATTCATTACCGAAAGTAATATAAAATTCAATTTCAAATTTGTTTGTAAATTACGCTAAATAATGTCATGGACACATATAGCACAGCCGCCGTCTAATTTTATAACAAAATACAAATATCATTTGACAAGTTGGATTTGCCGCGAAATATAAACGTCACTTTTGACATTTCGTTTACTTAGTAAAAATTAAACTATTTTAATTGAAGTGCAATTTAATATGATCGTGCAAAACAATATAAGGATCGCGAACGTTAAAGGTTGTACAGGTTCCGGCACAATTGGAGGCTTCGCTAACGCTCAGCTTCTGTTGGAATGTGAACAATTTATATTTTTAATGTGTTTACTTATATCAAGTTTGCTAGCAAAACAAAATAATAAAATAGTCACTAATTAAATAAAATATATATGACATGAGATTTTTTATTGATTATATTATCAGAAAATTTCATAATAATTTTCAGGTTATGGGCCCAGGTCGCTAAAATAAGTCCATTTTAAGAAAGTTGTGACATTCAGTCTATGGCAATAAAAATATGGCACATTCTAATGCTCCAACAATCGGAAGATTAACCGAATATTGGGCGGAAGCAATTTAGACAGCTGTGTATTTAATCAACAGATTAGCTACAAAAAGAACACCAGAAGAGTTATAGACAACTGAGAAGCCAAATCTTAGTAATATAAAAATTTTTGGTTGTAAAACCATGGCCCATATTTCTAAAGAAAAACAGAAAAAAATGGAATGTTAAGTCAAAGGAATTCATATTCATGGGATATTGTGAAGATAGATTAATAGATCCATTGACAAAGAAAATAAAGAAAAGTAGAGGTTATTTTTTAGCAAAAGAATTCGTACAAAATAATCAGGTAAAGTGTCAAACAAAATTTAATCAACCGATTATTCACGAAGAAATATATTATCAAGATGATAGTCGTGAAGCGTGTTTTGAAGGAAGGGAGAGAGACAAGAAGAAAGTTCACATCATTTTGAGAGTGAATCAGAATACTTGACAAGTGATCATGGAGATTTTGTAGATAAATCTGATGACATATTTCAAGCAGAAGTACTAAATGTCGATTCGACAATACAAAAAGAGAAAGTACGACGATGATCCCAACAGCCTAAGCCAAAATCAATGGAAGATTTTGTAATATTTATCACTACAGAGTACTCATTAGATCCGTAGACAGTGGAAGAAGTTATAGAAAGCTTAAACAAGGAAAATTGGATTGAAGCTATGAGGACTGAGTACAACTCATTATTAGAAAATGATACGTGAGAACTAACAAATCTTCCAGAAAACAGAAAAATATTGAAAACAAAATGGGCGTTTAAAATTAAACGAAATTCCCAAGGTGAAGTTGAAGGATATAAAGCAAGACTACTAGTAAAGGGTTATACTCAAATTCATGGTATAGATTATATAGAAACTTTTTCACCAGTTGTAAGATAGAGTTAGGTATGATTTATTTTTGCACTTGCTGTAAAATACAAATTGCATATGATGTAACAACTGCATATCTACAAGGTGAATTAGACGATGAAATATGTATACGTCAGCCTGACATATTTGAAGATCCAGAGCATAAATCACAAGATCGTCGATTAAAAAAGGCTATGTATGGACTGAAGTAGAACGGTCGAGCTTGGAATAAGAAACTTAATACTGTTTTGAAGGAAATGAATCTTACTCAGTCGAAAGCGGACCAGTGTGTGTATTTTGATATATGGAGTAAGAAATTAATCATAGCAGTCCACGTTCACGATTATATTATCTAGTGACAGCAAGTACTGGCATCAGCAAAAGCTACAGAATAAATTTATAATGAAAGATTTAGGAACTGCTGCTCATATGCTAGGAATGACAATAACCAGAGATTTTAATAAATGTTATATGTTAGTCAATCTATATATGTTCAAGAATTTTTAGAAAAATACAATATACAAAATATATATATATATATATATATATATATAATATATATATATATATATATATATATATATATATATATATATATATATATATATATATATATATATATAAAATATATATACATAAAATATACAAAAAATACAATCCTGTCGTTACGCCTGCAGATCTAAATCAAAAACTAAATAAAGCATGGAACCAAAAAGTGAAACGGAACTGGAAGAAATGAAGAAAATTCCTTATAAGAAAGCCGTGGGAAGTTTAGTATTTTTGTGTCAAAGTACAAGGCTTGATATATCTTATGCAACGGGCATTTTTAGTGGATTTTGTCAAAACCCAGAAAGAAGTCATTGGATGGCGGTGAAGATAATTTGTCGATATTTGATATTTAAAGGGAACTGCACGTATGAAACTTGTTTTTAGTGAACAAGGAAACACATCGTTGGAAGGTTACGGTGATGCTGATTGGGCAAATGAACTAGGCGACAGACATTCAATAACAGAAAATATGTTTGTTACACGGTGATGCAATAAGTTGGTCAAGTAAGAAGCAGAAGACTGTAGCATTATCAAGAGCGGAAGCTGAATACATATCGTTTCAGCTACATGTCAAGAAGGACTATGGTTACGTGCTTTGACTAAAGAAATTGATCCAGATGCAGTGTCTGATTCTTTTACTGTCATTATTTAAGGAAAAATTCGAGTTTTGTAATGAAAATGTTGGTTTATTTAAAAATTAAGTATATGTTCATGTGAGGGTGTTGAAATGTGAACATGATTTATTTTTTTAATGTGTTTACTTAAATCAAGTTTGTTAGAAAAACAAAATAATAAAATAGTAACTAATTAAATAAAATATATGACGAGGTTTTTTATTCTGTGTTTTTATTCAGAAAATTTCGTAATAATCTCCAGCTTCCAAACATTACCGTCTACCGGTAAATGTCCCTTACTATCCTTGGTACTTAGTATACATTGTTTACAAAAAAGTTCATGTTAAAAAGTGTTTTGAGTGTAGCAAAAACGGCTGCAGAAGAAATATTGTACGTAGCACACTCAGAAATTGTCTTTACTAATAATAATCACTTTCCGGTCTTGGTTGTAGAAAATAGTTATTTTCTACAACCTCTAGAAAGTTAACTGTTTTTGGTAAATTTTTTGAGTGGAAAATACATCTTTACTAGCCCGGTAAAGTGACATAAGAGATCGGTAAACAGGGCTCGGAAACTGCCAGCTTGCTCAGTAATGAATCACTTTCCGGTCTTGTTACGTAAATAAGTATTAGACGTAGGGATATCATTATTATAGATAGTCATATAACATAAAACGTTAAACTTAAAAGGAATTAGATTGTTAGATCTACCAAAAAAAAATATCTACCTATTTTATTTGCATGAGCTCTGTCCCAAAATATTTCTTTATGCGCAAGGTAACATATTTTAAAATGTGACATTTGTCTGAAAAAAATCTAATGATTTATTACTATGTTATACATATTTTCTTCTTTGAATAGATCAATAAACCAGTCAAATTCAGAGGGTATTATTGATGATTTAAGGAGTGTTGCAAATTATTAATGGTTCTCGAAATGACTAAGAAGATTTTTATGTTACGACTAAATCGTGCAGCTTTGGGTCTTGTGGTTTTCCTATTACAAATCAATTTTGAAAAGGGTTCTCTATTATTATTAACGTGCTTTAAATTAGACAGTTTTAATTAAATTTTATGCTTATTTTAAAAAATCATTCGTAGGAAAAATTGATGTAAACACGATTAGTTGCAATAAATTTTAAAAAAAAAAAAAAAAAACAACTAAAAGGTTTGTTCTATCATAAAACATTCACGTATTTAATTCGATGAACTTAAAATACAATTCTGTAGTGTTCACCATAATATGAAAAATATATATGTAGATAAGTTATCTGAACAAATTATTCTGTTCTAGAAATAAAATAAATAAATAAGCAATTAAATCTATTGTATAATAAATATTTTATTTTATTATTATATTGTGTGTGTGTACGTATCTTCGAATCGTTTTTTTTTAACGTTAAACATGTTTGAGTTATAGTAGTATATATAAAAGCAGACGAGCAAAGGGTCAGACGGGGGTCACAGGTCAAAGCTGTTCTCCCGGTACACCTACAGTCTACACCCCTCTACAAGACAGTGGAATGCATCGTATCCCAACGTAGGCCCGAAAATCCCATGTGAATCTCTCTCAAACTCATCGTTTACTTGCCCGAGGCTAGTTCTTTACTAATTTAAGAATGTATTTAAAAGGTTATGACAAAATGTTTATTTGATTTAGTCAAATTTACAACCTAGAAGTTTTAATGATAGCTATTTTACTTTTATTATACTAGTACGATTATAAGCATTTCCTACTACTGTAAAGAAATTTGTTGTAAGGAAATTGTGCTCATCAATCATCACTTAAATTATTTAATTTATCAATTTAGTTTTCTACTACTTAGTGGAAATAATATGCATATTTTAATTTAATTTTTCAATGTTTACTGCATACATTTACAAGGAAAATCAGTATTTACGTTTCTTCATTTTGTCAAATTATTTCAAACTGTTTTTATCTCCAATATATTTCACGTTTATTGTATTTTATGTTTCGGCAAAGGTATTATTATTTACTAAACTTTAGTTACGGCTAAGATGTACTCTTCGTTTGTTTATAAACTAACTGGGTAATAATAATATGGAAACTAACTATACTCACTATACTCTTGGTTATTTTAATAGAAAACGAATATTCGACTAAATTAGCGAACAAATGTGTTTATTTTATAAAATAACCGGTTACACTGAAAGATTATTGTTTTACCATAAAATAAATAAATAAATAAATATATATATATATATATATATATATATATATATATATATATATATATATATATATATATATATATATATATATATATATATATATATATATATATATATATATATATATATATATATATATATATATATATATATATATATATATATATATATATTTTCTTGTAGTTTCTTGCGTTCAATAGTAAGCACAACTTTTTGTTTGCGACATTTCCTCCAATTACATCTATAAAATTAGCCAGAAAACTTGGTTTATTATTATACCAGCCAATGCAATGGTTATTGTGCAATACCAAAACGAGTTTTCGTCGTAGCCTCCCTAAATAGGCCAGTGAATAGGGAAAAAATTTAACATTAATTCTAACATTTTTGAAACTTTGTCATCTGTTGAAGTACCAACCAAAAGGAAAACTATAAAATTTTGCAACTCGATTCAAGGTCGGCAACATTGTTAAAATCGCGAAAAATTAAATTAAGCAATATCTCGACGAACAAAAATGTAACACCGCTGCAAATTTGATAGAATTTGTATTACAATAATCAAAATATAAAGCTACATTTGCAGCACCTTATGACCCGAGCATAATAATTAATTATCAATAATTAACATTTTTGCATCAAATATTTCAAACATATTATTAACATTCTTGCAAAACTACAGTGTTCCTGCTAAAATCGCCTTACAGGACTATGAACATTTAATAACGTTTATAGATTTCGATGTAAAATTTGCAGTGATATTAATTTTATTTTGATAGTAAAAATTTTGCAACAAATTATTTGTTGCAAATTTTATCAATCTACCGACGTCTGGGATTGCTGCAAAATGGAGAGCGCATTTCAGTTACGAATGCGATCATTTGCAATCCACCTGTGCATATGTTATTATTTTTTGGAATCTGTTTTAGGTAAATGATACTCTACAAGTTGTAAATTGTAAAAAATGTACCACGCCGCCATCGGATAGTTGCAAACTTACACTTACATGTAAGGCGATTTTAGCAAGTACACTGTAGTTTTGCAAGCATGTTAATATTATGTTTCCAAAATTTGGTGCAAAAATGTTACTTATTGATAATTAATTATTTTGCCCGGGTCATCAGGTGTTGCAAATTTACCTTTATATTTTGAATACTGTAATACAAATTATATCAAATTTGCAGCGGTGGTACATTTTTGTTTGTCGAGATATTGCTTAATTTAATTTTTCGCGATTTTAACAATGTTGCCGACCTTGAATCGAGTTGCAAAATTTTATAGTTTTCTCTTGATTGGTACTTCAACAGATGACAAAGTTTCAAAAATGTTAGAATTAATGTTAAATTTTTTAGTTTTCACGTTTCTATTCACTGGCCTAAAATTAATTATTTTATAAACTAACCAGAGAACATTGGTTATTTTAGTTACTTTCTTTAAAGTAAACTAACCAATTTTCTTAGTTAGTTTATGAACTAACCGGATATTTTACAAACTAATCAAATTTATTCGCTAATTTAGTCAAATAATATGAGTTTTCTATTAAAATAACCAAGTGTAGATAGTTTCTATGTTAGTTTATAAACTGACGAAGGTAACATAAGCTCATATATCTAAAAAAAGAAAACCATATATATGTATACTTTGAAATATGGCACCAAATTTTATAATTTTGGTAAAAAAAATTACTATTGAATACCTTAGTCATTTGAAAGCATTCCCTCTATTATCCTTTTGGGATTATTCAAATGCTGAGGGTCTACGCTTTAAAGCAAAAAGTGATATACTATTGTTTGACTTTGGGATAATCTGTTTTTTGTCCTTCACAGATTTTCAAATAGAAGCTGATTTATATTAAGCCTTCGGCTGACTTAATAAAGATATATTTCAACTTAACGAAATAGTAGATTAAAATCCGTTCCCTTAATAATTTTTATACATAAGGTCAAACAAAGAAGACTACCTGTTTTCCGACACAAAAACGTCAACATAGTGATAAATATATTGCATTTTACTTATACAGAATACAGAACTTTACACATCGGAGTTTCTCTAGCTGCCAAGGAAACGCACTTTAACAATCACCACTGCAAATTTGAGAATTTGAAAAAAAAAAGTGGATCACGAGCTTCACAATATAATCATGACAAATGACTATCGAGACATTCGGATAATAGAGGACGTATGAGAATAATGAGGCCATTGTGACCAGGCACACGTTAAATTGATGATGGTTTATTATTTGTTGGGGATTCTTCACAATCAAATGTTCGGAAATGCAGAATATATTTTTCGAGAGGTGTTTTGTTATAAAGTATCAAGCAAACTTTGCTACTTATTATTATGCGACCATGTGTACATAATTCCAATGTTTTTCACATTTCTCAAAGTATCTTTAATGATTAAAAACTATTTGTTGATTTTTATTCGAATCTAAACAAATCAATAAAAAATTAGTTTCAATCAACAAACTTTTATTGATTTTCAACGATCACACGTTACGTAGTTACCAAGAGTTACATTTGATCAACAATAAAAAAAATAACCTAACTTGTTTTTTAAAAAACCAGAATATTGTAACAGGCCTCAAATGAAAAGATATTTGGAAAATTATCACTATTTAGAAGAAAAAAATCGATATAATGAATCGCATCCGCAGTCAACCACTTTTGATTAGGTACAGGTAGATAGAAAGCAATTACAATGAGTACCTATATTTAAGTTATTGCTTTATATGCAACCTTGTACCCAAATTGCTATCAGTGGCGTGCCTTAAAATATAAAATAAGTTTCAGCAAAGCAACTATGATAAATCGCCGCTACTGCATTGTTTGTCGAATTTCTGCGCAATTGTGACGTATTCTATTAATACAGACTATTAATGATAGAGCTTTTAAAAGTTTTGTTAACAAACTGATTTCTAACATGAAATATGGAATATACTGAAGTTATTGATTTCCATTGTGAGCATGTACCGTATTAATAATCTAAATTATGATGTATTTTGATTAGGATCAAATATCGGTTCAACTCTATTTGTGTGTTGTATTGTGTAATTGGAAAGTAAGGAATTGGGGTATATTTGCACAATGTAGGTACATGAGCATACCTATGCAAGAAACCATCTTTGAAAATGTAAAATTGTAGGTTACATGTGTCTGTGATGTGATGCACGTTAAATACTTATAACTCACGACGAATTAGAAGTGCGACGAAATTCTTCAATATACGGTATTGATCTATTTCCTGGTGTCAATGATTGATGTTGGTGGCGTAAATGAACCGAAATATAAATAAACCGAAAAGTATTTGTCCTAATTTTCTTTACCGCATCACGTATGTAATTTCTAAATAACTGTTATATTGGATGGTTAAATTGGAAATATTCACATTACAATACCCTTTCTATTATTCTACATTACGACATTACCAATCCATCTTGAAATATTTTATCCCATAAAATTTTTTTTTAAAGAAATATTATAAATAATAACACGTTTTAGAAACAAGTATATCCTTATATATACGTCCCCGGAGATATTGAATCTGTCGTCGAGTACGAGAAATGCCGGATTTACTTGAACTACTCGTTCCCGACGGTCAGGTTAATCCAAGCCAACAAGCCTGACATAGTCCTCCTCGACCATCAACTCAAGGTGATGTATGTCATCGAGTTCTCGGTACCTGCGGAGAAAAGCATCACCTTGAAGGAGGAGGAGAAACGGACCAAATACCGCGATCTCCGGTACGATCTCTAAGTGCTGTACCCAGATACTCAATCAAAATGGTCGTCCTAATAATCGGTGTATTCGGAGGAATAAAGCCTGCTTTGCTATCGGAACTGAATACCATACCGGCCTGCCAAAAATCAGCTGAGTGGCTGGCAGGCCAAATGCAGAAGGCGGTCATTCTGGGTTCTCTCCGTCTGCTTAGAGCACACGATCCTGGAATCTACAGTCACTACGGGATGTGCGGAGTGATTGTGTTTATGTGCTGGCGCGACTCCCGTGAGGCGTCGGAGGCCACGGGAGGACTGTCCAGCATCGGGAAACCGAAATAATAATAATAATAATAATGTGTATAATTATTTTGCTGATAAACTCTTCGACATTTAAATTTACTTTTTAGGTTATGAGGCCGTTGCGAATACCATCCGTAGACCAGTTTCTGGTTTTTTCCTTTATCAGTATGAAGTAGGTGAACAACAACAATAAGGATTTCGGCATTATAAGTCTCTTGATAATAGAGTACTAACTTGATCTGAACACGGATTTCCTTTCATTAGATAAAAATCCTTTACTAGTGGTCAGTCGCAATTAAAGCTTAAGCACTCTTCGTATGATACAAATTTATAAATAGTCAACAAGTGTATAGTCTAACTACGACAGTAGTAACCATATTGTGGGCGACTATTTTATTTAATTTTTATTTAAGTAAGGTAAGAGGATTACGACTGTATCTTTTAGGTATAAACTATTTGTGAATATATCTCACTTTGGAAAATATGGGTACTTATTTTATTGTATTTTTATTCTTAATTAATAATATTACATTTACACATGCAGGCAATTATTTTTATTAAATGTTCAAAATATGCTCCATTCTTTGCTAAACAAAAATAAAGTCTATTTCAAATTCTTGCCGGACTTTTCTAAATATTTCTCGGAAATCTGTCTACATTCTCAAATTATCCTAGCCCTGAGAACATGAATATCATCTGGTAGCGTTTTGTAAACTTTTTAAATCAGCCCAGAGGGAAAATTAAGCAGTGTTGAATCGTAGATCTTGCCAACCATTTTAGAACATTCTAATCCATGTCTCAGGAAACTTTTCATCTAACCATTGATTGTCTCACAGGAATAGCATATTGAAGAGCTCCGTTTTGTTAGAAATGCAAATTGTGCTCTTCGAGCACCATGTTTCTCTCTTCATCAATCTGGTTTGCTAGCGACTGGATGATGAGTAAGTTTATCTCATTGTCTAAGAGTTTTAAATATAACTGCCCAGTCAGGTTTTATTCAGTGAAAATAGGCCCTAGAATACTATCCGACACATTGATCTTCTCGGGAAACTCTGTATGGTCTTCCAGAAACATGAATTTTCATTGTTCCAGTACCTGGAATCCTTTAGACAACTAAATCGACATATTTTTTGTTAGAATCGTGTCTATTTCATATCCAGAGTTATTCTAGGTAGCTAGTTTTGAAATTAAAGCACTGTAAAATAAATTCAGTCGTCTATATTTTTGTTAGAACGGTCTTAATATTAGTGCTCTTGAAGTTAAAAACATGTTTGATGCTTTAAGTGGAATTAATAATAATTAAACTGACAAGTTTCCTATGAATACTTGATTTATAACTTTCAAAATGTTATTCTTATTTAAAAATGACACCGTCACGTTATTCCTTTAAGATATATTACGGTTTTGTAATCTTAGTTATCAAATTATCTTGCAAAAAAATATGTAACAAAAAATCAATAAGGATCGTGCAAACTTGTTACATAGTTTCTTTGGTATTTATTTAATTAAAACAAAACAAAGCAACATCTGTAGCACGTAGACCCAGCCAAATGAATAACCAACTACAATCAATCTAAGCACGCCGTGATTTGTTCGCGCTGACGAAATGAGATGGATGATCGAATATTCATTGTGTGTCAGCCTGTCAAAAGATTGAAAATGAGAAAATATCCGGAACATTTACTTTCTTTTGTTATAAATATGCTCTAGAATATTAAAATGTTATGTAGTATTTAAAATAAGATTACAATATGTCATTTGGAAAATAGCAGAACATTAAAAAAACGAACAAATTTCAATTTATGTACAGATGTTATTGCCTCTTAGCCATGGAAAAGAATCTATTTTCAAGGTCAAATAGAAACTGGTATCTCTAAAGGTCTAATAGTTACTTTTATTACTTCATATCTAAAAACTAAATTTTCATATTAGGGAAAAACTGGACAGGTAGGGGGCTAAACCTTTTATGGTTAATTTCCCAATCTATTTAATTGTGTTATAGTTACTTCTTTCTGCATAAAATTATATATTTCTTATAAAAGAATTTATAAATAGTATATTCCACTTAGCTTTTAATAACAGGACAAAGCGTAAATTGCATTATCCCTTGTTACATAGGGAAGACATAGTAAAATACTTTATTATAACTATAAATTTACATTAAAATTAATTTTAAATTGTAATTATAAATATTATTATTTAATACAAAGTATTGATAATATTTCTCCTTGCCTGTTAGATTCTCTGCTCTAGATCGGAGTAGAGTCGATCGGACCATTTCCACTTAGTTGTTTTTTATTCTAGAGTATTGTTAGACATCTCGAAAGATGTTGTTAAGAAATACTCAAAGATCTAATAAAATTAATAGGACTGAGCTAGATTTCGCTTAGGGATGTGCGTGTACTCGTGAGTAATTTTTGACTCAAGGATGAGACACAATGGGTTGCAGTAAAACTTAAGACTTAAAACGTATTACGTAACCAACGCATGCCGTTTAATGAAGCAATACACAATGGGTTCCAGAAACTTAAGACGTAAAACTTAAGAGTTGGAATTTCCAACCGGTTCGATTTTTAAGTCTTTTGTCTTACGGAGAGCCAATCAAATTGAGGTATTTTTGGTGAGAGAGAATTACCAACAAACGAATAAAATATTACCTGGAAACGGAAGTGACAATCGTTGTACGGTGTACGACGAGTTTTGGGGTTATATACTTCGATCGAAGGTTATATAAATCAAAATCTCTAATTTGTTCAGTCTTTTTGGTTTGATCTGTGAAAGTGACTGTCTCATAAAGTTTAATAAAATGGATCACTATGGTTACGCAGCAACCTCCTATGATTTATCAGAGGTAGAGAGTGAAAGCGTGGTGAACACGAGTGAATATGATCAAGAGAACGATTTTGTTTCTACGGAGGAAAAACAAGGAGATGAATTAATGATAGATGTTATCAAGGGCTATCCTCACATATACAATAAGGCAGATAAGAATTATAAAGACCTTTTAATGAAAAATAATTCATGGCAAGAGATTTCTGAAGTCATGCAAATGAGTGGTAAGTAAAGATTTAGGAGTTTGATAATCACGTGGAAAAAATTAACCACTTTATGCTAGTTTCTAAAGCACATTATACTTATCATTAATTTTTTGTTTTAGTGGATGCATGTAAAAATAGATGGTTACGTTTGCGTGAACGATTTGCACGTGAAAAACGTTCCATAGAACAGGAGACAAGAAGTGGCAGTGGTAATACTACGAGGAAGATATGGGCATTATATGAGCATATGCGGTTTCTAGAAAGACATATTTTGATTAGAAAGTAGGTCTGTACATGATCGGAAGTAGAATAAAATTAACAATTTTTTGTTTTTCAGTCGGTTTACCAACACAAGGTCTCCCATGACGAATTTATCAAATACAAATAAATTATCTAATAGTCCATCATGCGAGGTAATTGAAAATACTAATTTTCAAGCAGAGAATTTGAATCCAACAACATCAACTGCCCCTGTGGATCTGCAGAATACACCGAAGTCAATGAAAAGAAAACAGCCAGATCATTTGGAAAGGACATTTATTGAAATGACTGGTGCGATAACTCGACAGTTGAACAAGAAAATAGAAATAGACAGTGAAGATGTTGATGAACAGTTCTGCAGATACATAACCTCAGAACTAAAAAGGAAAGATGAAGAAACGAAGAAAGAATTAAAAAAGAAAATTTTAGGTTTATTTTTTGATTTCAGTGCCTAATTATATTTTTTATATGTTTTTGTAATAAAATAGATGTTTTACCAATTACGATTGATATTTCACACATGAATAGTAAAGCCACAAAAAAATAATCCTATCAAAAGTCGTTCATTACAATTAATAGGTAAAATTTTAATCTTTGATAATCAGGTTACAATTAATTAATCTTAATCATTTCATCACCAACAACAAAATTAATGAAATTGACTTAAGTTTATAAATACAAGAAAATTGAGTGGATGTAGTAACATACAAATTTATTGCACTAATCAAGAATTAAAACGCTTTATTATTTATCTTTTAATTTTTATAAATTCATATTATTTCTGTTCTGCCCTCTTCGTATATAATCAAATTGCCAAGGAACTTCTCCATGGGATGTTAAAAAAATATGAGGCTAATTTATCTCGTAAGCAATAAGCTTCTCTTGCAGCCCGGTGTGGTCCATTATTTTCACTGTTTCGCATGCAACTTGGCAAATTTCTCCATTCACCTTCTATAATTTGCCCATTTTCATCTTCACGATCAACAAATGATGGTGAACAGTACCTTTGTTGTTGAGGTAACTGCTTTTCATTTTCCCTGATTAAAAAATTGTGTAAGCACATAGCAGCCAATATTATTTTGTCCACTGTAGAAGGCTGTGAACAAATAGGTCTGCGAAAAATTCTCCACCTTGATGCTAAAATGCCAAAAGCATTTTCTATTGTGCGCCTAGCACGTGAAAGTCTGTAATTGAAAATAGCTTTATCTTCATTTAGGTTTCTTCCTGGATATGGTCTCATTATATAAGTTGACTACTGAAAAGCTTCGTCACCAACAAAGAAATATGGCATTTCGATGTTTGAACTAGGTAAGTTTGTCACTTCGTCGGGTATCTGAATACTTTTATTTTCAAGAGCATCACGAAATGCTGATGAAAATATTGCACCATCATTATTGCTACCAGGAGATCCAATATCTACCAGTGTAAACTTATAATTTGCATCGCAGGCAGCCATAAGTACTATACTGAATGTTTTTTTATAATTAAAATATTCACTTCCAGAATTTCGAGGTGCCTGAATGTGAACATGTTTACCATCAATAGATCCTATGCAGGTTGGCATATTCCATTTATGCAAGAATTCTGTGGAAATATTTTTCCACTCTTCTTGAGTAGGTGGACGCAAATATACTGGTCCTAAAAGTTCACTTAAAACCACACAAGTTTCTTTAATGACAGCATGGGCAGTTGAAATACCAATGCGATATGCAAATGCAGTCGATGTTACCTGATCTCCAGTAGCCAAATATCTGCAAAATCAGTTTATTTAAAATTATATTAAAATTGTATATCTATGGATTTTGCACTTGGATAAGAATAGTAGCACATTAATACAATCCAATATATTATCAAAATAACGTTTACCTCAATGTAATAGCAAGACGCTGCTCGGGTGAGAGTGGAGTACGTATACTGCGTTTTTGTAGCTTTGAAGATATAATTTCCAATAATATATTAAAAGTTTGTACATTCATTCTCGTATACTTAAAAAACATATCATCATCTTTCTTTAATTCCTGAAATAAGTGATTCCAATAGCCTTGATCATCTCTTTGACAGTTAATTGGTCTCACCCACCATCTTCTGTTTGTCCATCTTTTACTCCTTCTCCTTCTATAAACATACCTACATTATTTACGAATTACCCAAGCAAAATACCTAGTTTTTAATATTTATCTCGATATTCTACTAAACATGCTAATATAAAAAAAGTATTAGATAGCTTTAGTATTAAATAGCTAAATACTTTAAAACAAATTATTCTATTAAAACAACTACCTCAAAAGGCAAAATAGGCCTGCTGCCTGCATGGCACACATGATGAGAGTTAAAATTTCGTCATCCATTGTCTCCAACAAAAGTATTTTAAAATTTTGGGTTAAGAAAAATATTTGTTGATATATTATTATCCAATCTGGAAAACTAAGGTTAATGTCCTGCTCCTATTTTGACGTTTCTGTCAATGTTTTTGATTGGCTACGTATAGCAGAGGGTGGTCCCTGCATGTTACGTTTTTCATGCATTGTGTATTGGAGACAGTAATTAAGTTTTAAGTTTGTTTTAAGTCTTAAGTCTTAAGTTTTACTGCAACCCATTGTGTATCAGACTTCAAGCTCACAACATTCAAGATTTTGCTCAAGAACACTCACGCACTAAATATACATGTTGATCGCTAAGGTACTCACGCATGCTCACAACATTCAAAATTTTCTACACGCACACTCACGCTCCAAAAATATAAAAGTTCCAGTCACGCATGAAGCGTAAAGGAGAATGTCCATTAGGTTGGTGTGGCGGAGCGGCGCGGCGCGACGCAGCTCGTAGTCTGTGAGGAGTCGTTTGTCTACTATACGCAGCCGCTTCGACCCGTTTCGCACCGCATTGTGGCCCTAATCGACGCGTTTCCATTTCTCTACATATATTTTATCTGGGAGCGAATTTTCGTCACGCCATGCCGCTCCGCCTCACCGACCTAATGGAAGCTCTGCATTGCCTTCAGGGATCGGTATTTTCGATCACGTAATGCAAGAGAGTATGTGCGATTTCGTAACATAATGAAAACACGCCACGCACGCTAAAGCACGAAATATATTCAATCACGCACACTCAAGACAATTTTCGTGCTTTAATGTAATTTTCAGTTTAATGAATAAGGACGTTTATTATTATTACTAATTGCAGGAAATTAATTGTTTTTTTTTTAATTTGATAAACGCTAAAAGAACAGTAGTAATCTAGACACTAAAATGTTATTTTTTTAAACATTTGCAAAATGTTGTTAAATCTGATCTAGTTGTTATGCATAATTATTATTTTTTTAAACAATCCTCGTTTTTAATCATTTATTTATCGTTGGCTTATCTCCGCTACTAACGGTAACCACTGACTCCAGGAGATAAGCTCATCAGTGCTTGGAACCTGGAACCTGGAAATTATGCCGATCCACCCAGTTTATCTTTAACGTGCTCACATCATAGATACACGGAACACAGTTTTCCATCCCTTTCGAAAGATAGTGACGCGAGCAGGTGCGCTCAGACTATACATCATCTTGATCCTAGCCGGTTTTGAGCCTGGCGCACGCCACACTCTCCTTCACACCGCTGAGCCGATATTAAAACAATCTGTAGAAACTAATGTATAAATTTTTTTATGTAAAACATATTTGTACCTAAGAGCCATAATGAGTTGTCACAAAACTAAGTTTTTATTAAATGCAGCTAGTAGATTTCGTTTAGATTTAAACAATATTTTCTACAAAATTAAACATTTATCTATCTCTGCTCTTCTCATACTAAGGTCTTATTGGACACTAGTGGACGTAATAAGTGACTATAAACCAATAATTTCATTTTGAGAGATCTGAATTTAACCCGATATGGCTGTCAGGTACAGTATATATATATATATATATATATATATATATATATATATATATATATATATATATATATATATATATATATATATATATGTGTACAATTTCACTAAAATTCCATTAATCGTTTCTATGGTAAATTTCTTCTCGCAAAATTATGAAAAGTATAGGTAGGTACTCTGTATGTCATAGGTAGGCTGTATATAAAAATTACTATTTAGGGCTGATAGTGAGAACTAAGTACCCGATTCCAAATCATTTGAGCATCGTCAATTATATTTATATCAGTTTCTAACGTACTGTTACACCACTGGACTGTGTAGACTTTTTAGATGAGACTGGAATTGTACGCTAACGGCCGAGAATATTCTGGACTCCTCTAGATCGTGTGAATGGATGTATAAATAAGACACACGGTGTGCCGAGTTAGTCTGAAGTTGAACGTGAGCGAGTAAAGAAGAAATACGAAAGAGACATAAGTGTTCAGTTGTGATTATAATTAGGACAGTGATTAATCTATTGTTGTTAATTGTTAATTAGTAAATAAAGTAAATTTCCAAAACTGTGGATACCTATAACCTGAATTTAAGTTTCCCTTTTCTGTGAGTTACAAACAATCTTTTATGTGGAGTATTTGTTGGCCGCAAAAATAAATATTGCCGGTATAATATAAAATTTTCTTGTCCAATTACAATAAACGTTCGCTCAATGTTGTTTTAAAATCTGGTATTTTTACTATTAAAATGTCGTCCTTGTCATCTATAAGATCAATACAGATGTTGGTTATTTCAACCCGTCTGCACGCACCGGCTAACCCAATAATTGTTCCTACCTGAAAATAAACTTTTTTTACAATCATATACAAAATACATTTTTGCGCTTCCAAAAAAGAGCGCAAAATTGCGTTTTTGTGAGGAAATTTGACAGCGACAAAGTATCACTTTGCGCTCTTAATACACAAATAGCTCTTAGTAAAATAGAGCTCGATAGGTTAATTAAAAGCATTTTTGCCAGATTTACCTTTATCATTAAATAGGTTTCATTGTCTGCTTCTATCGATCTGCTCCGTATTAAAGACAGCTGATTTTTTTTGCTATATAACCAACGTTATTCTTTTTTAAGAAATGGGTTAACCTTCTGAAACTTGGCTATGTTTACATTTTTCTTCACGAAAATGGTACTTTTCAGTATACAGTAGGTGCACCACAAGGTTGAGGACTTCACAATTGCTGATTTTTCCGCTAAATAGGCCAAAATTATGTCTTCTGAATTAATTTTGACTTTATTTGCTTGCATCAACTTGGTAAATATATAATAAACATTTTCATATCTAGATTTTGATTTTTCAGGTAGTAACTGTTCTGTAACAACAGTTGCTGCATTAGAAATGTTTTCAGGCACATTTTCTACCCCATTTTTGCTGCTGCTTTCCATTATTTAGCACAGAAATCATGACTAAAACCGTACAAACTTTTAAAAAGCAAACGTAAATTATACGTCAGACTGGCGTGTCGTTACATCGTTGCCATGGTAATATTCAATTGTAATCTTATAACAGGAAACTTTTCCTTAGATTTAGATTTGTTTTTCAAATAGGGAAATAGGGAATTTAGCGCATATTTTAAAATTTTATAGAATTCTAGGGATTTTCTTTTCATACCAATTTAGAAAAATCTAGGGATTTTTTTAAAGCCCGCCTAGGTATTTTCAGTGGGAAAAATTCACTAGATCTGGCATCATTGTCTTATTATAAAGCATATGTGATTTTTATGATAATAGCAATGCAATTTTTGGTTATTAAGTACAATGACTATACTGTAAAAGAGCTACTTTCTCAAAGGAAAAGTGTCCGGGAAGTGGTTATTTTCCGAACGGTTGCCAAAATTATATTAACTTGGATATTTTTAGAATCCCCTCTTTTGGATCATTTGCCTCGAAAACATGTTATATAAAAAAAAACACGTGTAAATTCTAAAGTGACGCGAGCTCCTTCAATATACCTTGAAAATCACACGTATCTAAGTTATACGTCAATATTTTCAGAAGTAGGGGAGTATGTATGTGTCTATGTTCATTTTACGATTCCTATTAAAGGCTGATTATTGTGCGGGTATCCAATACTCATGTTAAATCAGGTTTCCATCAGAGGGTATTCATATTCTGTATGGGAATTCATAACTCGGACACCTGGTTTGTACCAGGGTATCATGTATCTGATTCCTTTTCTATCCGGGTATTCTGTAGCCAAAATGTTCTGATTCTAGTCAACACTACTTATACTCCTTAAATATAATAACACCATATGTAATTACAACCCCCTTTATCCCTGAAGGTCTGGAATGACTTTGTGCGGGAGGGGGTTACACATTAAGAGACAACGGACACACATCCAATATCCGAGTATACTGGGATTAATTTCTCTTTCCGAAAAAAAATCCAGTTCCTTGACCGGGAATCGAACCCGGGACCCCGAGGTTTCGAGGCAAGTACGTTACCTCTAGACCACGGAACCATACATATTTAATATATTTCTGATATTTCTAAAACCGGTCAATGCCAATAAATTCCAAGTGAACGGAAATTCGAAATGTTAAAATAACAAAGAGTACTTAGCCTAAAACCCAGTTTTCACTTGGGTATACAACCATGTGGAAGCGTAGCACCAGGACCAGGTTATATCCAGAACCGATAAGATCCTGGTTTTAAAAACCTTTATTGAAGGAATTTAGGTTATGGTTAATATGGAGATCCATTTTCTATTTTCAGGTATTAACAACTGTAGGGGAAACAATATTTTATTAAATTTGGTTTGCAAATTTAACTTTTGCTTGAATTTTTCAAAATACCTCGTAATATAAGGCTTGTATAAAAATATATTCTTCCGTTTTATCATTTCTAGGTATATCAAGAATGTGAATACAAAATGTTCTCACCTTATAAATTAAATGTGTTAGTACTTTTTTTTTATAATGATAAGTAGTGGTAATAAGTCTAAAGAAAATTCAGTATTATATTCTGATTCATTATTTCTATCAAACGATTCAAAAGAAAGTTCATCATTAGAAATTGGGGTAATTATATAATGCTAGGAAATCAAACCACTACGGCAATGTACTGGTAACTTGATATATTGAGAACTGCGGTTTACGTCCGCCTCTTTCTTACAATTTCCATTCAAGGCATACAAAAGACCCATTTTTTATAAAAAAATGTATCGTGATTCGCTTGGTCGTATCCTTAGCCTGTAAAATACCGTATCCGCAATTTTTTACGAACTTATAGGATGATACCGTCAACTGTCATTGTTAGCAGATTTTTTTTATGTTTATTGTAAGTTGAAACTGTCAATTGCCTGGGATTAGGTGTATCATCATTGTACGATTTTGTACGGGAATGGGGCAGTGTAGCAAATATAATAGTGGATTAAGTTAAAATCAACATAATCGCTTTATGTTTAAAGAGTTCAAGGGTTTGATATAAGGTTTACTACGGTTGGCTGACTAATATATACCAGCTGCAAATCGCCATGTTTGATAGTTTTAGAATATGGCGTCTTAATAGTTAGGGTTTATGTGTACTAATTTTTTAACACTACGAAAATTATTATTATTGGTAAATTTATATGTATGACGTTACTTTGTTTCTTAACGTTTGTTGCTTAAACATTTTTAATAATATAATAAACAATATCCTATTTGGACTCCATTATGCAATAAGGAATCAGCCGATTTTTTTTTTTTGAAAATTGAGTTATTGCAATAATCTGGATCAGAATTTCGTGGTTTTCAATGCGAAAAAAAAATTGGAACAAAAATACGGCTAAAAAGGACAAGTGCAATTTATTTTAATATTTTTTTCTGTTTGTAAGAATATAAATCGTCGCATGAGAATTACATGGTTCTAAGTAACAATTCTGTTTTTACAGGATAACGAATTAAAGATTGTAATCTTTAGAAAAGTCTCTTTGGTTCCATTTTTATATGTAGAATGTATGGAACGAAATAATTTTGTATTTGCTTGACATGAATAATGTAGAATGGTTTAAAGTTATCCAAAATTGTAGGAATTAGGTATAGGAAAATTAACTAACCTTTATATTTGTACTTAGAACCATATGCATCTGTACAACATATTTTAGTATAAAAAAATGCAAAATGTAGTATAAACGTTAGTAATTTTTATTCATTAAAGAGACGGTAGAAAAAGTGTAAAAATAAATAGTCTTTATTTATGATTTTAAATAGTAACGAAAAACACAGATTGTGGCAAATAAATGCTTAGGGTTATATGAAAATTAAGTTTAGGTTTTGTTGGTTGGTTATTTATTGCATAACGGGGGTCCATTTATGAATTTGATCAATAACCATAATAGGGCACATACAGTGTGGTTCACTTTGTGCAGACACACCCCTGTATTTCGGTTGTATTTGGGCGAATTGAAAAAATCGAAATAGTTTTTAAGAAATATGAATCGGGCATGCGTAGAAAGCTTAAATACCGAATTTCATGTTGATAGTTCTTATTACAACTCGATCAATTTTTGTAAAAAAAAATAAAGAAAATTATAAGAATAGTTCTTTGTAGTTTAAACGATAAAGAGGGATTCATTTCATCAAATCAGTATGAAATAATACCACAGTTTATACAGGGTAATCAGAAAGTGCACTCTGGTACCAAAATAAAGTTCATTAATTCTCCTCATAATTCCGAGTACAGAGAGTACTTTCTGATCACCCTATATAAACCGTTGTATTATTGAATATTGATTAGATGAAATGTAAAATTTACAAGTCATAGTGAAGAGCTATCAATATGAAATTCTGTATTTAGGTTTTCTAAGAATGCCCTATTCATATTTCCAAAAAATGTTTTGCTAAAAAAAATCCCTAATGGCGTTTCTTGATTTTTAGTATTTCATTTTAATTATAGTAGGCCGTGGATACACAACATAAAAAAAAATATCATTCAGAAAGGGAAATCTCGTCGAGTACTATAATTTGTAAAAAAATAAACTTTTCAATTTGTCGAAATACAAACGATATACAAGGGTGTGTCTGTTCAAAGTGAAACACACTGTATAAATAAATTACTTAAAAAAACTGGACAATATTTTACATAATTTTGATTTTAGATTTTTATTGTTATAATCATTTAAATAAAATAAACTGTTCATTGGGTGAAGGTTATAAATTACGTAAAAAAAAGCTATTACAAGTTTAATAACTATTATATAGAGATGAGCGAATCTATTAAGAGTGGTTTCATTATTCAGGTAGCAGCAGATATCACATTTCACTAGTTTTACCTGGCTACCCTAACATATATATGTACATATATATATATACATATACGTGCTTATAGTATTTCCACAGATGAATAACCAAGATTAAGTTAGGAATGTCCCTGTGTAGGTGTTTACGTATATATAATTTAAGCACAATTGCTTATAAAATAGTTAAACAATGACAGCTATGCTAAGCAGGCGCTTATATTAAAATACATATATTCGAGGTAATTTGAAACTGAAGTTCACGCATCAACATTAATTATGGGAGATGGAAGGCGAGATTAAGGGGGGTTTGTTTCGAGGCAAACGTTTTAAAATTTAGGTTTTCCATTGTTTTTATTGAGCATATCAATGAAATTTATACAGCTTTTGATAATAGATACATAATATATTGGTTGGAACATGAAATAAAAATAATGTATAGTGTGCTACTAAATTCAGGTTCTGGTATAATATAGTACTAAAATTCTGTATAAATAATGCACTGCACATTCAAAACATCAGAATTGACTTTGACTTTTAAACAATGTAGGTACTAAATTTTTTAAAAAATAAAAAGTACCTACTACAAAATGCTGAAGTGGTTTAAAGTGACTTGAGTATGGAAATTTGAAAATTAAGAACAGACACATTTAACCAAGGATGCTCTGGTAAACCATAATGAAAACACAGAAAACACTTAGTGGAAAGCTTTCATACTAATAGTCGTAAGTCAAAATAGCTGGTTTGGATGATAGGAGGTTTAATATACTATAAGATTATGTAAATTTTTCAATCCAGATATTGTTTTTTGTCCTAATATAACTGTAATTTTAATCTTTCAGTAAATGGTTAATTTGTTGATGGAGAAATGCAAATGAAAAAATATATACAATTTTTATTTTTAGATAATTTTGTCTGTCAGACAGGTATTTTATCTATCACTTTATCTAAAACGCAAGAAATCTGCCATAAGTAAATTTTTATGCTGCAAAATTAAGGAATTATATTACGTCACCCTGAAACCTCGGTACCCGCATTGTAGAACATTTGCTTATAAAACACCAAACACCGTTGCGTGAAGCAGTCGATGTTTAATTTGCGGTTTACTTTCGTTTATTTTGATAAATTGTGTTATTAATTTAACGTTCAAAACGGACTATAATTATTGTTGTGTAATATGAATAACGAATAGTATGAATGGAAATAAATATGACAAAATCCTAAAAAAAATCCTCCAATTGATAAAGATACCAACCGAAATAATATAGCCAATTAGTTAAAAAAAATTTGTAATGTCCTTTGTTTTTCCGATTCTCTTAGAACCTTGTAGTAAATTGTATTATGAATTTGGTTTCAATTTTTAATATAAATTTTTATAGTATCTATTTAATCCATTCATTAAACATTTTTGAATTGTTTTTAATTTGTAATGTCATTTTCTATTGTACTCAATTTTTACTTCATCTAATGCATCACCAAAATATTTCCAAAATGTAAATTCTTGTTATATACGTAACTACAGCGAGCGCTTTTTCAAGTCGAACAGAGCAAATATTGACGTGTATTATGCCCTCTTCACCTGTAGTGAGAACCGTCATCAATACTCCACATAAGAAATTTACACACACATTATTTGCTTTCCTTTAACGCTTGTTCGACTCGTTCCGCGCTTGCTGTATATGGAAAAGTTTGTATCGCAGGGCCTTAACGATGGGTTAATATTCTTGGTTAATATTGATTAAGACTAAATTGTAGCGTAAATCGATTATTCACCACATCATTTATTGTTGGAAATGACGTCGAAAAAAAAATAAATAAATAAAAAAGAATATAATGATAACAATAAATGGTTTCATATATGTTTTATATTCGTCTATTATTTTCCTAGAATTTCATTGAAAATTGAAATATTAAGGTATTTAGGCATTGCGTATATTCGGGGGTTGTTAAAATGGAATACACACACATAAATTTTCTAACAGGTACCTAAATTAAGAAGATTATTGTATACATTTTACCAATTAAAACAAACACCTAGATTAAAACAATTATTGAATTGATTTGTAAAGAATTAGTAAAATTTCTACATGGTACCTACATATATACGCTTACGAAACTAAACTAAATTGAGAAACATATTTTAAAATAAATATTGGGCAAGTCAAAGCAGTATTAATTTTTTTTAATGATTGTCACAATTTGTAGTACTATATTTACAAGCAACTAAGAATTAGAATCATTTCTATGTGTTTTCGATCTGCTTAGTGTTTTTTTTTTAGGAAAAAAAAATTGTAATTCTCTTAGTGAACCAAATGTTATTATTTTCGATATATTACCAAAGGCCAATAAATCTCCAAAATTAGAAAATCATAAACAATATACCAATAAAAGCATAAATCAAACTTGAAAGTGGCCAAAATAGTTCCATTTGATTCGTAGAAATGGATATACAAAAAGCTGGCATTTAAAACAGATCTCAGTATAATAAAAGAAATACTCAACCTATAACTTCGTGAGGAACTATTTATTTATATTTACGATACCAATATAACGTGACAATTGTATAAATGTGGCAGCACGAATCGCCGTTCACAATGGCACCAACTTAAATAAAATATAAACCTTGTCATCCGAAGAATAGTTGATAAATAGCTTTATGTATTTAAAGCCACTTCGTAAGCGTGGGGATGAACATAAAATGAGAAATGTATTGAAATACCATACTGAAAACTTTTTTTGTAATGCAATGCATACTGTACTTTACATTAAACGGTACAGAAATGATTATACTCGTGAAAATCACTGAAATGTACAATTAAGGTAACACCCAATTCTACTTAATTAACATGAACTTGATTGGAGATGTAGTAGACTTTCCAGTCTTACTGATTGCATCGATTTCGAAAGAATGAAACATATTCTTTTTAAACCAGGAAAAGTCAAGACCGACAAAATACTTAACTCGTCCCAGGCCTTAATAATGGGGTTGGCAAAAAAGTAGCATGGATTAATATCTATTCTGCTATGGTGAATTTACATGATGCCAGTAACTCGCTCGAGTAACTAAAACCGAGTATTGAATTTTAGTATTCTCTTTGTGCAAATAGGCGTTTTAAAGTTCCATTAACACTGTCTGTTTACACGAGGAGAGTACTAAAATCCAGTAATCGATTTTAGTTACTCGCGAATTACTAGCACCGTGTAAATTTACTAGTACACTGAAAAACCGACAAAAACGTTTCAAAAAATTTTTTTAAGGTACAACCACATGGGACCATCACAGAATAATAGATTAGGCCCTTGGCTATCTAAAATGACCAATTACAACATTTTTTGGGAGGTCCAACTTTTTTTTATTATGAAAAATGTCATAAATCTGTCAAAATTAATTTTTTCGTACTTTTCCACACATCCCTCACGATATCTCCGGAATCAATTGAGATAATCAAGTTTTTTTTTTTTTAGTTGATAAAGGAATCGTGAGCGAAGGTGACTGAATTAATTTAGTCTTTATGGAAAACCTAGTTTTTTTATAAAATTAGGTAATATTTTAACATTTATTTTTCTTGCAGTATTTTTTTCAGTAAGCGAAAAACTTTTTTGTTTTAAGGAATTTTGCCATAGTGTATGCATATGGAATAAAATTAACACATCAAGGAAGTTTTAAAAAAAACGCAATACTCTACGTCTTATACGTTTTAAGTTATTGTTATTTGAAATTAAGTTTCTGCGGGCAGGATATTTCATGAAGCTTCGCTCCCCAGGTTCTACTGTGCTTTAATCAGTGTACTATGCGTGTTGTGGGTGCATACAATAAAGTATTATTTTTGACATATCTTTAATATAAATTTTATTTTCATAAGCACTTAGAAGGTTTTACTTATCATTATTTACATTGCACATTATTTAAAATCCATTATATTTATACATTAAAACCTAAAATTGAATTAAAAAAAAATACGAAATAATTATTTATTTTAAAATACAAATTTAAAACTTGTTATAAAAATATTTTAAAAATCCTCAACGTCGGAATCTAAAAATATCTGGACAGTTCCTTGGTTGCAGCAGTTTGCATATTTGCACTCACTGCAGCATTTCAAACCTTGAGCAAAACAGGTACATCTGTTGTTGTTACAGACCCTGTCCACAAGAATTTACTTATTCTTGTGCCCTGTCGGAACATTTTATTGACAAACTTTGCCTTACAATATCGGACACAGGTTCTTGACTAAAAAAAGTTGCCATCCAAACATTTTCTTCAAATGTCCAACCGTATCGAGTTGGATCTTCCAACTGGATGTATTGTATATGGCTATTGTACCAAATTTTTAATTGATACAGACACCTAAAAAAGAAAATAATTACATGTAAGTGTTTTGTTTCTTTTTTAATGGGTATGGGCGATCTAGAAAAATAATAACCTTTTTAAATGTTGTCTAAAAGCATGGTTAGTAGGAGGCAGCTCAGAAGCTGGCCGATTTGTACCTACTTGTTGTTAAGTCCCATCACAGTTCATTTAGGGATTTTATATTTTTGGTTTTATTCTTATATAAATAAAGCGTATATTTTACCCCTAATTCCATCGCTTTATCCTCTGACAGAAAAGGAAGGTTTTCTAAATCTTTTAAATTATTTAAATTTTTATATAAAACATCGAATGCCGTTTCCTTCCCTATTTTATACATGGCATTAGTTGTATCACAACCAGTTAGGCAATGAATCGTTAATAATTTCTTGCAAATTTCCTCTCCTAAATTTGCCACAATATTGTTAATTGACAAAAAATGTATATTCTTACTATGAACTAATTGTATAAATATATTCCTTTGGGACATATCTGGTGTTTCACAGTAATAATGTAAAAGCAATATCAGGACATCAGTTTCAACAGATTTTACCAGAATTGTATTACCTGATTTTAATTCTGATAACACAAAATAAACATTCCATTGTTAAGGACTAATATGTAAAAACTCAATAAAAATAATACTCATTCGCATTCACATTACACAAAGAAAAGTTTGTTTCATATAAGATTACATGTATTGAATAGTCCATACTCTACACACTTGAGTGGCGCCGCGGTGAGGCGCATCTAGGATCGAAAAACTCGTGACTTTAAATAACAAAATCTCGAAAACTATAAGTCGTAGAAAACTGAATTTTTTTTAAAAAAACTTCCTTGAAGTGTAAACTTTATTTCATACATATATGGTATGACAAAATTCCTTAAAATAAAAAAAGTTTCTCGCTTACCGAAAAAATGCAGCAAGGAAAGTAAACGTTCCAGTTTCACATAGTTTTACAAAAAAAATTAAATTTTCCATAAAAAACGAAATTAAAGCAGTGACCTTCGCCCACATTTCCTTTATCAATAAAAAAAAATACATATAATTATCTCGATTGGTTCCGGAGATATCATGAGGGATGTGTGAAAAAGTAAGAAAAATTAATTTTGACAAATTTATGACATTCTTCGTAATAAAAAAAGTTTGACCTCCAAAAAAAATGTTGTAATTGGCCATTACAGATGGCCAAGGATCTAGGCTATTATGCTGTGAAGGTCCCAAGTGGTTGTACCTTAAAAAATTTTTTTTCAAGAAGGAAGCTACTTTTTCCCCGTTTTACGGTGCACTATACCATTAGATCAACTAAGAACGTTTAACTATCGTCTCAGTGGTTCAATGCACGTTAGACTTGAGACCAAGACGTCCCCGGGCGTTTTTAAATACCGAGACAGTAGCACAAGTTGGCTAAAGCGTTGTTGTGTGACAGAACACGACTAGCCACTGTTTATCTCTCCTAAGTTCGAGTTTCAGCTGCGGCATCTGGCAAATGTCGGAGGGAATGGTTGTTGTGTATGTCTGTCCTGGTTGAATGGTGGAATAGCAATGTGCTAAACTCCGCCAAGATATTAATATAAATAAGACGCTAAAAAACTTAGCTAAAAAACCAGCTCCTGAAACACTTCTAAACTTAAGGTCCTGCACCTTGCACGACTAGTTACAGTAGGCGATGCTGTTAGCAAAGAGCAGGACTAAAACCTATAGTATCGTTTAATTTAAATTATCGGATAAGTTCATATCGAAAGTATTACTGGTTGCGATGTAGGACCAGGCATATCCTATATCTCAAACAGGTAAATTCAAGAGTGAATAGCCGGTCAAACACAAGGTTTATAAAGAGATGGTTACCTAATATACGATAACACGTCACTGGCCAAAGTTCAGACTTTATGTACCTGAAAAAATTCCCTGAATATCTTTGGAATAAAATAAAGCATACTAAAATTGATTAGTAAAAATTTAGGAAACACGCATTTTCTAAATTTAGAGATGCGCGATAGGGTACAATATTTTCGGGTATCGGTACTTTTCTTTCCGATCCTCGATACTTTGTACCTGTCTTACAGCTTACAGTACGTACGGTATATTTTTGGCCAGTACCTACCACATCAGATATCGACAAGTATTTTAGTGAAATTAAATAGATGCTCATGGCATGTGGCAGTAATACCTAAAAGAGAAATAATTTTTTTATGTAATATGTAATAAACGTTTATTTTTGTTAAAATAGTTTAGTTTTGACTTATTTTATTTTTACAATTTTGTTTGTATTTATTAATTTTGGCAAAATTTTATATTTTATGTCGTTATCAATAAAGAAAAATTTAATAACCCTTTCAATAAATGCCGGATCGGATATGAACCGGTACTTCATGTATGGGTAATTTTCCGTTCGATATTGTACCCAACCGATAATTTTTAATCGATACGATACGATACGACGCGATACCGGTACCTACTTTTCAATATATCGCACATCCTTATCTCAATGTAGACAACCACCTATCAATTTCACTTTTTCTCTAATACTGAAGTTTCACTTACAAGCAGTTCCTTTACTACGGGAATGTCATCATTTTTGATTTTGATACGATCCGAACATAACAGACTTATAGAACAAATTACGAACTGCAATAATGTTTATATTTTTCTAACGCGCGTTGAAACCGAATGTACTTCTCTTTCTTTTTTATATGTAAGAATATACATACGTCTCTTACTAATCAAATCAGCTATTTAGTAGGCGCAGGAATTCGGTCATGCGCGATTTATTCGAATGAGGCCAGTAGCGTAGAGGAGAGTACTGTTTTTTAAATTAAAATAATCAAATAAACCAAATAAAATAACAGTTGAAAAATTGGAAACCTGTAGGTAGTTTATGGTTTTCCAGATTGTTGTGTAAAATTCCCTAATTTTTGTCAAAATTTATCAAATTCATATATTCATAAATTCATATACATGATTTTTTTAGAATTTTTATATACCCTGATTTTTCCAAATTCTCCAGGTTTTCCATATGAGTCCGAACCCTGCCGGCTGACGATCCGGAAAGCTAAACTCGAAGTGCATACTAATTTTCAGCTTTGTGGGAATTTTGTCAGAATAAACTCTACAGATTGTACTAATTATTTTGATTAAAATATTAATAACTAAATTTATTGCACACATACTAATTCACAAAAGCTCGTTAAATTTGAACAAATGTTGATATTTCGTATAACTCTTACTTAAACTTAACTTAAATTTAATTCTTTCTATATTTTAGTCTGTGATAGATAAAAATGCCAAAATTTCAAAATTTCATAAAAATTAAGACATTCTAATATGGCAAGTACTGCCCAGCCGGCGAAAGAAGGCATGTGGGACAAAGGAGAGTATTTCCGAAAGTCGCTAGCTTTCTGTGAAACCGTACACTACAAATAAAATATCTCTCCCAATGAGTAGGTGCGGACGCAAACGATCACAAAAATTTGTCTTGCACTAACTCATTTATTTCATTTACGAGATATTGTGAATGGAATGCAGAAATCACATTCTTTCCGCTGGTCGTCTTTCCCCGACAAGAGAGTAGAATACGCATTATTAACAGAAATTTTTAAAAAGGTGAATATTGTATTTATAATTAAAAATATATATCTTCGATACAGTGTTTGTGTGTACGTGTTTGTATGTAATCGTAACAAGTGGTTTAATAAGTACATATTATAAATAATAATATATCTGTATAATATAATAAGTATATTCTTGTAAAGTTAGCTATCGTTAATAAATCGATATATCGATGAACTTGTGATATTACCAGCCTCGCCCCTTTTTCTTGGATTTATATGATTTATGTTATTACTAAGAGTTACGAATAATACGTTTCATATTGGAGTTTTTAACCACATGTCATTCTTGATAAAAGAACATATTAATTGTATTGAATTTTAAATTAACAAGATTACTCAACATTGAGCAATTACAACGCTAAAACTTCCTTATCATGTTGATTTAGTGCTATACAGGTATTTCAAAAATAAATAGCAGGTGCAAACTTAAAGCAAAATACTATTTTTTTAATCACCATTTCAAGCACTCTGTATAACGTAATATTAAAAATAGTATTAAATATTCGCCTTATAAATGGGAAAAGAATCATACAATATGAATAAATAAATTTATTGCATTTACGTTTCGGCTAAAGCCATGGTTTTATTTATTTATTTATTTTTAAAGTCTTATTCATATTAACGTTCTGACGGAGTTTAGCACATTGCTATGCCACCATTCAACCAGAACAGACACACACACAACAACCATTCCCTCCTACATTTGCTCTAGAGGCCGCTGCTGCGACTCGAACTCAGGAGGGAGACAGTGCTAGACGTGTTCTTAAACACAAAAACACCCTAGCCAGATGTGCTACCATCTCAGTATTTTAAAAACGCCACTATACATTCATGCCTTAGCTATGATTCGAACCCAAGACCCTTTGTTCCCAAGCCTAACGTATAAGCTAAACTTAATTTCTGTAAGTCACTGTTACATGGGTTTAGGTGAAGCGTAAAGAGAATAAAGTTATTTATTCATATTGCTTATAACATTATGTATGCATATGTTTTTCTTCCCATTAATTAAGCGAATAATTAATATTATTTATAAAGTTACGTTATGCAGGATGCTTGAAATATCAAGAAAAAATAGAATTTTGGTTTAAAGCCGGACCTGTATATTTTTTTAAAATACTTTTATGACATTAAAGCAACATGTTTTGGCGTTTTAATTACTTAAAGGTGAATTATCTTGTTAATTTGACAATAAAAATAGTTTTTTAAATTTTGCCTCATGGAATTTCTTATAAAATTGAATTTATGTTAAAAAATAAAAATTGTAAAATGAAATAATGCGAAAATGTAGAATGTATACTATTTAGTTTCTTTTTCCGCTGTAGTCAAATATCTAAACAGATTTTCAATATGTGGTTGCACAGAGTGTTATTTTTGGAATATCCGTGTATTCCAAAAAACAACACTCTGTGCAACCAAATATTGAAAATCTATTTAGATATTTGATATTTTTTTTATGAAGTTAACAGTTAACGTATGTACATTTCCTTATGAAACACCCTGTAAGGTGAGTTGGGGTAAATGTAAAAATGGGGCATATGCGATATTTGATTATATATATGCTTGAAAGTGTTTTCAATCTTATACTTAGGAAAGAAATCTTCTATACCGATTGTTTCACGTACGAAAGCTTCGTGTTTGCTGCCACGAACCTTACCTTAGTTTTAAAGTGAGTTCAGATATTTTATGTTGCGATAACACTAATCGGTTGAAAGGTAAGAAATTAATTTTGATCTTTAATGTACCGTATTTTCCACTAATTTCATTAGCAATTAATTCAATTCTTAAAATTATTCACCAAATTATAAATTTTCTGTAAATCGCGTTTACTCCTTGAAAAAAGAAAGCTGATCAAGAAAATTACTCATCTGAGGACTTAAGAACTGCAATAAAAGAAGTTTCCGAGGGACGTATGACAATTTATAGAGCTGTACGTATATACTCTATACCATACAGCACCATTTATTGCTAAGTGAAAGGTACGCGCGGAAAAATAAAAAAAAGTAAAGGACGTACAACTGCTTTATCCAAAGATGATGAATCAAAACTTGTTAGAGGCTTAGCAGCTCTCGAAAAGTGGGGCTTTGCATTAATTAGAAACGCATTATTGGAACTTGTGGGCAAATACGTTAACACAAATAAGATCAACAATCCATTTAACGATGGAGTGCTAGGTGCTGACTGGTTCATTTCATTTATCAGTGTTTTTGATACAGTCAGTTTTGGATCAACTAAACCTTCATGACAAACCTGATCAAGTGTGGAATCTGGATGAGACGCCCCTCTCAATTGATCCCTCAAAGACTAGGGGTGTGAAATGAAAGGTATGCACTCGTACCATTAGTACTCCAGGTCGAGAAAATATTAGTGTGTTTATGATATCTAGCGCATCGGGTATCAAAGCATTATTTTTAAAGGCTTAAATGTCCAGAATCAATATGTGGCACCCGAAGGCAGTGGATTTCCAGGCACACTCTATGCAGAAAGCAACAAGGGGTGGATGGAAACAAATGTTTTTAAAAATTGTTTTAAGAAAACTCTACTTTCATTCATACGTGATAAACGACCGCAATTACTTGTGACGATCACGCCACAGATGTAGATGTTGATATAGTTTCAATGGCAATAGAGGAAAGGATAACTATTCTCAAACTACCACCTCACAGTAGCCATTTACTTCAGCCGCTCGACTTTGGGATGCTAAATTAATAACCTGGCAGAGGCAGATGTGGGACATAAGATACCAAAAAAAATATTTTCCCAGTTCCTTGGAGAAACTTGGAAACTAATAGATGCAGAAATTATTCAAAATGATTTCCGAAAATGAGGTATTATACCGTTTAATAGAGATGTTATTTTTCGGAATAAATTTTGCCCTAGTGCACTAAAATGTTGGGATGAAAGAAAAAAGGAAACTCAACGGGATACTACCAATGCACAACAAAATACTTCTCCTAAACCACAAAGCTCTTCAAATAATGTTAATAATACACCTTACACAGCTGTGCCAAGTACAAGTTGTTCTTTTTGACAATACATCACAAAAAAAATACTTCTGAACTGGAAAGCTCTTCAAATGATGTTAATAATACACCATGCTCAGCTGTGCCAAGTACAAGTTGTTCCTTCGAAGATGTTACTTGCAACAGTTCGACAAAGAAATTTACCTGAAAAAAATACAAGACGCAAGATGGTTTCGAGTGCAGAAATTATTACAAGTGAGGAAGTTTTACTACGACTTAAAAATAAAAATATTCCCAAAGAGAGAAATATATTAAAGGAAAAAACTTTGCCCAAACCGAAACCAGTTTATGATCTCTCCAGTTCTTGTAGTGAATGAGAATAGTGAATCGCCTAGTTATTAGGAATCGGACAATGAGGAAGATTTTGGCAAGAAATGGAACATGATGAATAGGAAAATACGACTCCTGTCGTTGATGATTTTACTGTTGATGTAGGCAAGTGGGTAATTGTTCCGTATTCTACTAAGAAAACTGTTAAATACTTCATTAGAAAAGTGTTAGAAAAACACATTTTTCTGTCATAGCCTAGAGGATATTGATTCAGTTCAGGAATGAAATATTGTAAAAGTATTCAATTTAACTTTTGATGACTTCTCACTTCCATTATGAAGACCCAGTCAGTACCTATTACTAAATATATTCTTGTTTTCACCCTTCATTTAAGTTTATGTTATTTATTAGTACGTGTTAATATACACACGAAATATATTTTTTCATTTGTGAAGTGTTTAGTTGGATAATCCTGAACAATAATTTATTTTCAATCACAGGAATATATAAATCACCTAACTATGACACAATTTATTTTAATGAAAATCTAGAATTACTCATAAAAAAACTATAATAATTTCCATACAAATGTAATTGTAGGCCATGCAGAGATTAATATTTTAGAAAAAAATAATCAAATAATTGAAGAATATTCAAATATTTTATCGGAAAATGGTTTTATTTCTCTAATTAATAGCGCCACAAGAATACATAATTTGAGCCAAACATATATAGATCATATCTACATAAAAACAAACATAACACACGACAATTTGTTATTAACAGTAATTAAATATTGTATTTCTGATCACTACCCACGAACTCTTACAATACGAAATGTTACAATAAATAAAATAAATATAACTACTGATCATGTCATAAAAAAATTAATTATACTAAATTAGGACAAACTCTGAAAAATACCGATTGAGATCATAAAATTTTTGAAAATGATAATGTACACCTAATGAGATAAGAAATTTATAAATTACTTAAGAGATGAAATAAATAAATCAATAACAAATATATCTATAAAGAAAAAGAAAGGTAAACCATGGATAACAACGGCCTTAATTACATCAATAAAAACAAAAAATTGTATGCATAAACAAATTCAAAAACACCTCAATATTCTCAAAAATGTTTACAAGATCTATAGAAATAAACTAAATTCCTTAATAAAAGATGTCAAATATATATACTATAGAAACAAAGTTGAAAAAAATGCTGGTAACGTAAATAAAATATGGAAAATAACAAAGGAAGCGATCAACAGAAATCAAAAACAACCGGTAAGTATAACAAAAATTATAAATAATAATAATGAAATAATTTATGATAGAAAACTAATAGCACAAAACTTTAATAAATATTATATAAAAATTGGTGATAAAATAGAAAAAATCCCACCGCATAATGAATTTGAATTAATACAGGAACAAGAACTGAAAAAAAATATTATTTTAAGAAACCGTTGCAGAAAATGAAGTACTGCAACACATTAATAGTCTAAAACCTAACAAGCTCCTGGTTTTGATGAAATCACTGCAGAAACACTGAAGAAAACATCTAATTTTATTGTAGGTCTACTAACAAAATTAATTAACATAAATTTTAAATTTACAACAAGGTATATTTCCAGATATATTAAAAATTGCCATAGTTAAACCTTCTATAAGTCAGGTTCCGATACAAATATGGAAAATTACCGTCCAATATCATTAATATCAAATGTAGGTAAAATCTTTGAAAACATTATCAAATGTAAAAGGGATGATTTTATAAAAAAAAAAATACATTATATTGTCACCCTGTCAGTATGGTTTCCGTAGTAATTTATCTACCCAGGACGCTATTTTTACAATAGTGCAAAAAATGTATCACAACTTATACAAATTTCGGCCATCCATTGGAATTTTTCTCGATGTTGCAAAGGCATTTGATACTATGAATCATTAAAATTTGTTAAATAGTATTGAAAAATATTACTTTCGCAGGGTTATCCTGAATATTCTTACTAGTTTTCTCGAAAATAGACAGCAAATAGTGGAAATTGAAAATGAAAGAAGTAATCCCTTAATTGTAGAAACAGATACTCCCCAAGGAACAGTACTTGGACCATTACTTTTTATTTTATATGTAAACAATCTATTTGTCCAAATTAATGACAGTACAATTATATCGTATGCTGATGACACAGTTGTTTATGTGAAGGGAGCTACTTGGCAAGAAGTAAAATATAATGCAGAAAAATGCCTAAAAAAACTATCTAATTGGTTTGACAATAAACTTCTAAAACTAAACTATAGTAAATCTAAATTTATAACATTTACTTACATCTTATAAAAATAATCTACCTAACATTACCTACTTAAAAATCCACAAAAATAATCATACAAATAAGAAAGTATCTTCCTGTGAGAAAATAGAAAAGACAGATCATACGAAATATTTGGGAGTAGAAATCGACTGTCTCTCCTATGTTACAGTTTATTGACCCGGGAGGAACAAATAAATAAAACATTAATTGGCAATGTACATTACAAAAAAAGAATTATTAAAATCATACTCAACAAACCACACATCTATCCAACCAAATTGTTATACAATGAATTTAATGTAATGAATATAACATAATTGTATGCATTAGAAACTCTAAAAGATTACTATAAAACTAAAAATAATTTCAATTCTCCATATCATTTACATAATACAAGATCAAAAAACAATTACAGACAATAATCCCGAAAAAATGCAAAACAATTGGTACAAAAAAATTTCACTTTTTATTCATATAAGATATACAACCATTTACCAACCGAGTTAAAAATAATTAATTATTCATATAGAATATTTGTTAATAAAAATGGATCTGTGAAAACAAAAAAAACATTAAAGAAGTATTCTTAAACTGATAGACTTTCAAAATCAGCATTTATGTCCTCTGTAAATAAAATATTGAAAAAACTCCTAACACTACTTGGTATTAAGTATCATGTCGCACAACCTACTGAATAGCTTCTGTGACATGACTACTATGAAAATATAAAACGTATTTAGTTTAATTGTAAATACAAAACTATTAATGATAATTATCATCGAATATGTAATATGTAACAATAATGTAATGTATTAAATGTATTAATTAATAAATAATAATAATAATAATAATAATAATACAAATTATTTTTCAGGTATTGTTAAATTTTTTTGAGTTCCTGTTAATGTACTAAAATATTTCTGAAAACAATACCTTGTGATTATTTATGATCATGCTAATTTATAATTCTTTTGCAAAAATACTTCCCAAAGAAAAAGTTTGTAGCTTCTATGATTACACATATATTATTTTTAAATAATAAGCAAAATGTTCCAAATTTATTATTCTTTCACATTTGCCCCATAGTAACGGTATTATATATTTTTACACTTAATAAGACCCAACTTACATTTGCCTTATTTCTGGGGGCTAATACGAATTATTGGCATATTTTTAAAAAAATCTAAACAGGTATTTTTTTATAATCATCAGATATAGTGTAATATTAAGTGAATATTTCAAGAAATCTTGGGAATTTTTAACCAAAAACTTTACCAACAACTTTTTTTAACTCTGTTTATGTATCCACTATGTCAAAATTAGGCCACATTTACCCCAATTCACCTTATATACATGTTTGATATTAAATTAAAAGTCAGACCAAGACCAATGTAGTGGTATATATTAGAGTTCAATTTTCTTTTACCGTTTTTAACCGGATTTTTTACCAACTAATAATCGGTTAAAAATGCTAAAAATGAAAATTAGCCAGTAAATTTATATCACCAGAATGGTATGTCCTCATTTAGATATAAAGTTATGTATATTCAGAAAATATATCGTGTATCCCTATAAAACTGAAGATGGCTATCTCATCTACGCCAGGTATAATGTTTTCATATAATTCAATGTATAATATTACACAAATCACATCAATAAACAAAGTAGTACGACATGAGTAAATAAAAGATGTGGCTTCTGCTTGGCTGTATAAATATGGCGTAGACTGTCTTCTAATAAAAATGACAGTATAAGTTATGATTGTTATGATTACCCTAATTTGTTATTCGTTTTTTCAGGGAACATATAAGACAAACGTCCAAGAGAAGTATATCAATGATTGAGAATTTTAATCGTAGCCTACATTTCTTATTGACCATTTCATTAAATAAACTAATTTATAGCAGATGCTCTAAAGTAACATAGAGTGTAAGTTGTAGTAATATTAGTTTTGTCTCAGATTACAAGTTATTTTAAATGTATGATTGGCAGCTGTCTATTTAGAACCACAGTTGAATAATAATCCTTCTTTTATATATTGTATTTAAAAAATATGGCATCAGTTTCATAAATCGTATGCAAAACCACAGAAGAGATTTTTTTGTGAAAAATTACTATATTATAATTAACTATACATATACAACGTGGTCCAAAAAGTTTGAAACAAATGGAAAAACTGTTTCAATAATGATTTCTCTCTTGAGAAAATTTGTTGCATGGCCTTAAATTAAATACTGGTTACACAAATTTCTATTAGTACGGGTACTTATGCCAAAAAATCAAATGATTTGAAATTGACTCAAGAGTAAACTACCCTTATTATTTAAGATACCGAAAATTTTTATTTTAAAAAACTGTTTCTATTGTCAAGTTATGCCGAAATATAAAATTTGGTTGACCAGTTCGAAAAAATTAATGTCTTTTTTTGCTTATTACTTTCGAACTAAATTGCTCTTAAGCAAAATACTTTTAATAACATCTACCAAAAAAAACCTACAACAGTTTGGGTGTTATTTACCCAAATACATTTTTTGGAGAAAAATGGCATCGTTTCTGTTTCACAAGAGTTTTCGTTAGCTCTGTAATAATTTGAGAAATATTTGTCCACATTGTACAAACCTATAAAATGCGGGTGGATTAGATTTTGTAATATTTACACACTATTATTGAATAGGGCAAGATAGGTAGTCTGTTATTGAGTCAATTTCAATAATTTCATTGACAATAAACACCCGGACTAATAAAAATTTATTTAATCAGTATTTAATTGACTATCCCCCAACTTTTCTCAAGAATAAAATTTTATGAGAAATTATTAATGAGAATGTTTTACATTTGTTTCAAACTTTTTGGACAACGTTGTATGTATGTATATACAGGGTAAAAAAATCGTAGGAACATTTCTAAGGCAAGTAGTGCATAAAAAAATAAGTGATTTGTTTAATAAATATATGTCCTAATATGAACAGTTTTCCAGAAGATACTGAGCGTTTGAAATTTTTTTCTAACACATTTTTTATTATCTATATATTTATATTTTTCGACCTTCAAAACGTATTCATATCAAATTTTAATCCAATATCTGTTACAGTTTTAATTTTGTAATAGAAAATGTTTTAAAACAATTAAATATCAAAACTCAATCTCGTAAACTGTTCATATGTTTATTAAGAAAACTCTGCTTACTTGCCTTAGAATTGTTGGTACGTTTTTTGGAAACACCCTGTATATGGGCAATATACTATAGTCAAAAAACCTTTTATCTTTCTGAAATTTTGCAAACGAACATAACTTTTCATTATAAACATATTATAAACTTGTTCTTATATCTCTAACAGAAAAGGCACTTTACCCTTTACCTGTCAGCACCCTGTATACACGAATTAAGGCCAAATATATCAAAAATAAGTTTTAGGTTAGCAAGAGTAGATTTAAGAAAATTGTGCCGATCCTCAAAAAATGTAGGTACTTCACTTCTTTATTAAATTATTTATAGAAAATCAATACCGTTTTTGAATAGTTGATTGATTCGACCTTTATTTGATGAAAATCCATTTTAACATCGAACTAAATAAAACTTCACGTTTTAAGATTTTCACAAAAAAATTTTTATTTTTTTTTATATTCATATATTTACGAAATATATATAAACATGACAATTGTTTCGCCAACACAGTGGCTTCGTCAGATGTGAGTACTAGACCGTTTTTAGTTTTCCAATAATTAGCCTGAAAACTTTCAGCGGAAAACCCTGTATATTTAAAGGGTGAATTGGTTTATAAGGTGAGAATATATGTTGATCACACGAAATTAGGAATTTTAACTCGAATAACCATGTTGCATGTGAAATTCACCGTTTATGTTTACAGTTTTAACCATCTTCCAATGACACCAACTTGGTTGATGAAACGTGCGTCGAGTATAGTGGAAACTACTTCAGTACTAATGTCATCATATCAGAAATTCGAACTCACTTCAGGATTAAGATACAGGAGGTTGAACTTTTAATAACTGTTTTTCGATTTTTATTTTTTCATTTTAGAACAATTAGAGCTATCGCTTTCAAATTTCATACATGTATCATTTGGTGGTGATGCCTTCGTATAGTAGCAATTTCGATGAAATTGCTACTATACGAAGGCGTTATTGACTAATGATAAATAAATGAATAAATAAATAATCGACATTATTAAAAAAAATGCAATACATATATTTTTAATATTACACGGAGATGGTGATGGTGGTGGTGGTGGATACGAGTAATCCTCATTCATAACT
Organism: Rhamnusium bicolor; assembly: GCA_029963845.1. Taxonomy (NCBI): domain Eukaryota; kingdom Metazoa; phylum Arthropoda; class Insecta; order Coleoptera; family Cerambycidae; genus Rhamnusium; species Rhamnusium bicolor. Next base: position 311,151 of record JANEYF010005840.1, read on the forward strand.
ATAACAATATATTTATGTACTAGCTCTACTCAATCAAAAACTCGGATACTATGAAATCAAAATTTTCATGTTATTGTCAACTTGACATCAGTGTTTTACTACATAAATAAATAATAGTGTTATATTTTTATTAAATTGAGTAAACAATTATAAATGTCAAGATGCTTGTAAGATTTTCGATCTCGAATGAAGAATATTCAACTATATTCATTTATAATAAACCTCTTCTTATTGTTAGTGTCTTAGATGAAGATTGCCTGCATTCACACCATCACAGTCAGCCAAAAGCAAAATTCTTGTTCTAAAATGTGAAAAATGAGTATAATAAATAATAATATCAAAGTTCATATCTAACTATTGCAATAATTACAATTGGCATTGTAATTATAATAAAGCCAGAAAATTGAGCGAACCACATAAAATGATCACCCTGTAAATGAATAAATTAAATAAGCAATTAAAATTTAAGGGTTTGAAAATATGAAAATAAATGTTGTGCTTTTGCTAACTCCTAACGTCGATATGATATTCTTTTAAAATAAAGTGTTTTTCAAATTATAATGACAATTATCAATAATGAACCTTTATCTTGAATACGATCTTAGCTTTGTACGTTAATTCCCATTTCAATATTATCAATAATTCGATCTATCGTGAAGTATTGGAATGACAAGGTGGTGAAAATTGTCATTTAATCAAACGTCAAATAAAATTTGCATGTTGACATTTTGTAGTTAGATGAGCTACAAGGTTGACTGACAAAATCATAGATATTTCTTCAGAAGAACCTTAATGAAGCCATGAGGACGGATTATGATAATTTGGGAAACCAACCATTTGAAAAACTTTCGATACCAAAAAATTCACGTATGTCAAAAACCTTAATAGATCAAAGTTGATACTTTTACGCATAAATTTATTGTCACCACATCACACTCACATATCTGTGAATTTTGTAAATTTCCTGAGTTTTTCATTTGTTTGAATTTCGCGATTATATTCAAAATGTTAACAAAATCTTATTTCAACCTCAAATAAACATCACTCACGTTGACAGCTTTCTCTCTCTTCTCATCGAAAGTCATTATTGTAATAATTGTTTTAATATTATCGTTTCTAGTTACATTTAGACGTAATCAATAAAACTTAGGTATTGTCATCATTTTTATATATTCCGTCATGTAAATCTGTTTAGTTAGCAATCATTCAAACAGAAAACTGTATTATTATGACATCAATGATTAATCTAATGAATGAGACATACATGTATATTGTATACACACAAATCTGTAGATAAATTGGTTAATTCAAAAGTAGAAGTGTGGCCAGCCTTGAAACTAAGAATTAATTGGTAGGGTAGGAATGTTCTAAAAAATTATTTTCTGTGACATATTTCTTTTGCTTATTTAATGTCGGCATATTTTCATCATCACGGTCAATCATTACAACGCCATAATAATCTCATCAATGCTTGTGTAAATACTGGCACACCTTACCTGGAAATAAATATTGCTAAACCCCCACTTTATTGTGGGGTAGAGACCTTTAAAGTGCTTACTAGAGTTACCAAATCGTGTGGTCATTCTGGTGCGTTAGATGGAGTGTAAATCTATACGCTGTAAAAGTAACAACACATAGCCAGTGCTACTGATTGATAAAATAAATAAAATGAGGTATTTTTATATTCAATTTAATTGTTGTATTGGGTGTATGCAATATTCTCATAAACCGAGTATTTCGGAAATAACTTTTTCGCCCATTTTAGGAAAAATATGTTCCTGATTGGAAATTACTATCGGAATCTCAGTTGCAATATAATTCACTATCAGTGAGAACAAAAATTGAAAGTAGTCTCGAAAACAGTATTAAATAGGAAATAAGCGATAAAAAATTATGGGTAACTGTCGACGAGACTAATTCCAAGAAATAGTGTGGGTAATGTATTGTTATGTACTCTGAGTCCGAATGGACCGTCGATGTCGTCGGCTACTTTTTTTATTAGCCAGTGAAAAGTTGCATCAAGGCACTGGCCAAGCAATCCAACAACTAATAATGGACACATTAAACAAATTTAAAATTTCTAATGATCAAGTTTGTAATCGATGGAGATTCAATCATGTTTTAAGTTAGCCGTTCCCTCACATCTATATATCCAAGTTTGATACATATTACTTGTATATTCCATAATCTGCATTATAATATAGACACAATACGAACTAGTTATGCAAGTGTAGATCGCTTCATTATAAATAGAGAAGCAGTTTTTCTGCTGTGGCAATTTTGAAAAAATTGCCACAGCCTATTTTTACACGCTGGGAAACTTTATTAAAAAGCATCATTTGACTATGTAAAGTATTTCGACCAAGTAAAGTATGTTGTTTCCAAATTTAATGGTAAATAAATCAGCAGTCATTAAGGACAGCCAACAATTGTCTGAAAACACCCAAGCTCAGGCAGACAAGAGATAACGCATTAGTGGGCGACACCATAGACAAATTACAAAATAGTTCTTTAATATTAGCTAAATCTTTTCAGTTAGTGAATAATATTATGGAAGCAATGTTAATGACATGAATTAATATGGTGGGGTGTTCGCTTCAATGAGAAACTTATAAACGTTCTAAGAAAAAAATCCTGACTATGCTAGGTTACGGAATATTTATAATCAGCCTTATGATGTATCATCGGATGTTAAGATAACATGGATGTCAAGAAGTACTCGTATTTTAACATTCGACAGGTTTAGCAAGATGTCTGGCTAAACATTTATGTAATTTATACATTATAATACTTGAGAAATGGCACATAAAATAACTAGAGGACTTGTCAAGTATGACTTAAGCCAATTTGTGCAAATAATGAAAATAGTGTGTAGTGTGTAGATCGATAGCCACAGAGACATCTATGATGTCGGTCGGATAGTAGCATTCAGACCATATGAGAAGTTTCATACCTCTCACCATTATTCACTTCACCTTAGTTAGTATATAACTAGCAGGTTTGCCACTATCATTTGTCTGTTCCATAACCTATGGCATACTGAAGAGAACAAATAAGTTCGAAATCGATCTATGGTTAGGAATGGACAAATGATATTGGCTATCGATCTATCATGATTTGAAGGTGTAATACAATGCAGGTCGGGGTATTTGCCCGCTGAGTAGTTGTTTCCTTCAAATCATATTTAATAACATTAGTCCTAGTCCACCTGGGCTAGGGGTCGCCGCTTTCGGTACTTGCTGTGTCGCAAGTCGCTATCCGCCACAGAGACATCTATGATGTCGGTCGGATAGTAGCATTCAGACCATATGAGAAGTTTCATACCTCTCACCACTATTTACTTACCCTTTTCCCCCCTTTTTCCCCCGGGGTGGGGGGGGGGGGGGGGGGGGGGGGGGGTCCATTTCTTTTTCCCCCCCCCACCCCCCCCCACCTTAGTTAGTATATAACTAGCAGGCTGGCCACTATCATTTGTCTGTTCCATAACCTATGGCATACTGAAGAGAACAAATAAGTTCGAAATCGATCTATGTCTGGTTAGGAATGGACAAATGATATTGGCTATCGATCTATCATGATTTGAAGGTGTAATCCAATGCAGGTCGGGGTATTTGCCCGCTGAGTAGTTGTTTCCTTCAAATCATATTTAATATATATATATATATATATATATATATATATATATATATATATATATATATATATATATATATATATATATATATATATATATATATATATATATTATTATATTTTCGTATATTTTTAAGGTCGTTGATGTTCCTTATTTACATCAATTTACATCACTAAATGGGGGTTTGAAAACAAAACAAGGTTAAAAAAGTTTTTAATGTGGTACGACACTGTAACTATAATTACCATCATTATACAGGGTACTCGAAATAAATTTTAAAATTTTGAGAATTTTAAACCAATTTTTCTCAAGAGGGCAAAAAATGTTTCAAATAAAAATTATTCGTAAAGAGGAAATATGCTGAAAAATACTCTTCAAAATTTCTCGTCAGATTAACTGTTACTGAGAAAAAGGTGTAAATTAAATATCAATCGATTAAAAAAATAAAATCGGTCTCGGCAATACTTCATCTTATTTACTTTACATTAGTCTCATTAACTGAATATGTGAATTCAATTAAAAAAAAAAACTGTTATTAAAAAAGCACACCACATAAATTAACCAAAGCCGGAGCTGCACGGACGGGGTTACACAGTTGAAAAAAACACGGACATACACAACCAATCCATTCGAATTTGTCAAAATCAAAACTGGGATTTGAACCCGAGAGTCGATAGATAGTAAACCAGCTACGTTTGTCACTTAATGCTCTGGCACACAGCGCTACCGAGCTCGATTGGCTACAGTTTTCTTGTAAAGCTCATGCAATTGCACGTACTAATATTGAGAGGTAATAAATTTCTTTTGCACCAAAGATTCAATTTATTTAAATCTTCCTGCAAATTAATACAGCCCTCATAGTTTTAGATCATCTGCATATAATAGAGCATTACAACTATGTTCACATACAATGCCATTTATGAAAATAATGAACCAAATTGACTTTAGAACGGATCCTTGCGGAACTCCTGAGGTTGCTGTTATTTCAACAGACTTAAAACTTTGGCACTGTACGTACAGGCATCTGTTGTTTATATAGAAATAAAAGTACTTGAGGAATCCATCACTAAGTCCTGCATCGCATAGTTTATACAGCAATAATCCACAGACAAGTCTGCCGAATGCCTTTGAAAAGTCTGTATATATGACATCACCCTGCTCTTCCCGTTCTAAAATCTCAGCTAGAAACTTTGTGACACTTATTAAATAGAAATCCATTATCCAATTTGAAATGAATGGAAACTAAATTATTTCATTTCGTTTTATTTCGTTTGTCTTGTTTATCTTATTTGCATCATTTGTCTCACATGTCTCATTTTTCTCAATTGTCTCATTTATATCATTTTTCTCAATTCTCATTGTCTCATTTGTCTCATTTATCTAATAGTCTCATTTGCTTCATTGACACATTTGTCTCATTTTCTCAATACCTCAGTTGTCTCATTTATCTTATTTATCTAATTTATCTCTTATCTTATGTATCATATTTATCTTATTCATTTTCAATTAAAGTAATTTATTTCTTTCATATCAAATTGAATGTGATGATGAGAAAGTACTCGAGAAGCACCTAGCCGTGACCGTTTTTTTGTTTATACTGACGTCTTTGTGATAAATATTTTTTTCTTAGTGTTGTTTCCAGTGACACCTGAACATTGCTGTACTGCCCACTAATACACGTTTGCAAAAATTGAACGAAACATCTTAAACAAGTTAACCTCCATTGTCTTTAATTTGGCACTGTTTACTATCTATGTGTTATTCACATAGATCAGGCAGTCAAACACGAGGTCCGTGAGTGCGGTCTGTCAACAAGTGGTCTGCGGCCCGCCGAGACTTTTTGTTTATATATTTAATATTAGTGAAATAAAAGTAGTTTACACGTATTTCTTTAATTCGATTTATTTTTTTGTAATGCAGCCCACGGCTTGATATAAAATACTTACTGTGGCCATTGATGGTAAATGAGTTTGATATGCCTTACATAGACGTTTTATAAATACTACGTATTTAGAGTGTTAAAATTACTTTGAAGTTATTGGTGTATTCATTTTTAATGGGGCAGGAAGCCAAGAAACGCGATCCGCCTATATCCATCTATGAATTGCTATTGGAGACACGACAATAACCAGCCCCGTCGGTCGGTATGTAATTATTTTTATAGCTGCAAGTCGTCCAATTACCTGATAAAAATCTTCAATTTTTTTTCTCATTTTTATAAAGAAAACAAATCCATTGTATAGTACATAAGAATATTTTATCATTTCGTATTGTTTGGTAATCTTTCATTAGATGATTACAGTATAATATTATTTCTACGAAAAAGGATCTCAGGAATTTATCGCTACCTCCCGATCTCTAAATGTATTAATTAGTTTAGCTACTGTCTAGTTTCCTTGATCAATATTTTTAAAGTCGTGTGATGACAAAATTAGTACACGTTACATAATATGCTTTTTCCGGCCATCTTACTACAATTTTAAAATTATGCAGAATAGTTTTAGAATCTAGAAATATAGAGAGTTACAGCGAACGCCATAATAAACAAATCAGATGGTAGTGGCAATTCCGCATTATTGTGTCTAGAGATTTGTGTGAAAATATATGTATATCCATGTATTTACAATACAAACACTGTACATTGCCTGCTTATATTTCATAATAATAAATTGTGAAATTTTACAATTAATGATCGCTCAGTTTCTGTGAAATATGTCGATTATTTACGAGCTTCTTTGTACATTTAGCCTTTACAGTTGTAATTTTTAACAGTCACATTTATCCTCAGATGTCTTCACAAGAGTGCGCATCCAATTTTATGACCACGATGGCTCTAACCCAAGAAAACACGATCATGCTTCCTTTTCTGTTCACCGATTTTAAAAACTGAAGTTTTTTCAAATGTAGTCGAGACACGTAACCTATGAATTATTTTATGGATTCAGACAATGTACTTCTAAATATATAAATAAATAAACCATCAATAAAATTCAGATACAAGAAATGTTCGAATTATTTATGAAGAAAAAAGGAGTACATTTGTAAACATCGCAAGTAAGTTTGTATAAATGAAGAAAATCATTATTTCAAATGAACACTCTACTTATTTGAGTTTATTCTTAAATAGAAAACTACGTAATATTAACTTGATTACTTAATTTAGTTAATAAAACATTAATATTCTTGTTGGAAATATATTTCATGTTTTAAAATAAATATAAAATAAATATATATCTTTTAAAATCATGATTAATTCTCTATAATAATTATTTACGTAATAAGATCGGAAAGTGATTCTGTAATGGGCGAACTGAGAGTTTCCGGGGCGAGAGCAGCGAGCACTGAATTGGAAGTCGGCGAGTCCAGTAAAGACACTTTCCGGGTGTGGTGCGTACAATACTTTTTCAGCAATAATTCTTGCTAGTCCCATAAAACTTTTTAACTTGAAATCTTGAAAGTTGCAAACAACTTTCATAAAATTCAATTGACAGGTATCAGACGCTTACTTTTAAAGAAGAAATTTTTAATTGTTACCACATATTTTTGTCAACCAAAAGTGCCATAAGGAATCGGTAAAGACTTTACCGATTCCTTATGTAACATTACCGGGCTAGACCAGTAAATATATATTTTCCATTCAAGAAATTAACCAAAAACAGTTATAATAAAATTAAATTGATATTGATTATAACTTTAACTGAATAAATTTGTTTTATTTACCTGGAAATTATCACAGTTTTAAACACAATTTACATTTATATAAACTGAAAAAGAAATAGAAAGAAATTAAACAGTTAGTGGGAGTGAATTACATCATCCTACAAACGAAAAGATATAATCAGTTAACCATAACCACTAGTCGCTAAGCGTATTTCGAACCTCTAGCGAGCCATATTAAAATAATAAGGACTGTGGCAGATTCTAGTAATATAAAATTACGACGAATCCTAGAAAAATTGCAAAAATGTGTCTAACAGACTCCACAGTCGAGGAACTTCAAGAACCTCGCTATGTATCTAGGACTACGCAGTTTCTGGTAGAGATGTCTCGTTGAGGAACGTTCCATTCAATTTCAACGAATCATTTTAGTGACCGAAATATCCGAATCACTGATTCCCATATAAACTACAGAACTCGTTCACTTAACGCTAGCATATTGCCTAGTTGCAGATCTGCCGCAGGGACTCGAGAGCCAGTTTACATCATAGCTTGCTTGAATTGCGCAAATGGTACAAATTGTCCGAATCAGTTTGAACCGATCTTTCATCTGACTGATTCGGATGATTCGAATTAGTAGAATGTTCTGCCCAGTCCATTGTTAGTTTCTGAACTATTTCAACATTTTCTGCCATGCAGATAAAATCACAAAGATGCGAACATGGTCATCGGTACGCGCAATATCCGTTTAAGCATTAGCAGCTGAGGGGGATCCACAGTCGCAAATCGGAGAGCGTGGTTCAGCACAGTAAATTCAATATTATCGAGATGAAATCCTGGACTCTTTTGTTAACTGTATTAAAACAGCGACTTGTAAGATAACTCAGTGGAGCTCTCGTCAATTTGTATAAATTAGGGCACATTATATATTTACTAGCCGTATCAGCTGAACTATAGAGATATCAATATGAAATTTGGGTCCAGATTGCATTATTCCTTGAATTTCGACTTTCGCTTTAACCGGATATGAGGTCAACTTGCTTATTTTAAATGGAACACCTCATATAATCTCTCAGTAACGAAAAAAGCGTTAAATTCTAATTAAATTGATGGTACATACTTAGAGTCTACCTTAAACATTTATAGAGACGGAGAGGGTTAAATAACACCATATCCTGTGATGTACGTAAGTTAGCCATGATATTACTACCAACAATTTTTATTATTGTGAAGATACAAAAATATATAACTAAGAAGAAACTGAGTATTGATAAAATAGCAACGACAACACTAATAAACTTTACCAGAAATTAAGACAATTTACAATTTGTTGTTTGTCTCGAATTATTTTTTGATTATTTTTTAGTTTTGAGACAATTAAAGTCATCTATACCTAATTAAAGTGATTTGATATCTGTTTACTGTTTAAGTCGTGACCAACTTTTAATTTTTACATCATACGATATGGTGCTGCTTAATTCTCTATATCTATTTAGATAAGGTAGACCCCAAGTATGTACCATTAATTTGTTCAGAATTTAGCTGTTTTTTCGATACTGTAATATATAGGGTGCTCCGTTTAAAATGAACAAGTTGCCCTCATTTCCGGTTAAGCCGGAAGTGATGTTAATACAGTAACAGTGTCTTTTAGGTCACTATATAATATAGTACAGATTTTCCAAATTTCATATTTATTTGCAATAATTTAGCTGTTACGGCTTGTAGAAAGATAAAGGAATCACCCTGTATACAAGAAAAATTTTTGTCAATTCCTATGCCGATTTTATATATAAAAAATTGACATTAGTTTGCCCTGTAATTTACTCTATTAAATCTGTATAATATGATTTAAAATAAGATTTTTTTCGTTTTTAGTTATCATTAATGGGAAGGTTTAAAACCAATTTGCAGATTTATGTTGGGTACCTTATTATGGATTTTAAGTCATACATTTAATAAGTAAAGTGCACTTTTTTGATAATCTAGTAGCCCCTGAAGTTTAGTTTGTCATGCTTATTGTAGACCAAAGAAACATTTTTTTCTATTGAAATATACTCATTTAAAATAAGAAAAATGTTTTTGTATATAGCATCTTTCTACTTAAATGACCCTATAAAATATTTTAGAAACACCCTACAACCACAATCCTACCCCTCAAAATGCTATATTTGAATAGATTTTTATTTCCGCCACGAAACTCACACATAATGAGAGTATTATTCAGATTACACGTCGAGTTGGCTGTACTATTTGCCGACGATGTTCGTTTGTTCAACAAAACATACTTGAATGCTCGTCCTACTCACACAATATTTACCTGGCCTGTGAATGGAAGCAAAACGCGGCCCACTAGATTATCCCAGCTTAGTGCACTTACTATCTCAACTACTGGTTCGAGTACGAATCTTTTAGTTATGTTTGTTGCTTTTTACACCTTATAACTTTGCTTTACACAGATTGTTGCTTTTTTCATCTTCCCGCAACTATACTATCATATTTGCTGCTTCATTCATAAGACGTTCTATTCAGGACAAGAAAAATAAATATTTTAAAACATTTTATCTTTATTTCATAAGTTGTTTCAGAAAGAGTTAGGATTTATACTGGGTGACCATTTGAAACTTTCCACCTCCCTTTTATTCTATTAATTTCTAAGAAAAATGCTGAAACACGTCGATTTTGTTCGAAAACAAAATCGGAATGTATAACTTTGATAAATTTAACCCTCTTACTTTATCCCTTATGTGGAGAAAGCAACCTCCTCAAATAGTTTAAGTGCTAGTATAAGTCAAGGAAAGAACCTCGTTTTAAGAATCTTTCAATTTTCTTTACAACTGTCTAAAGTTTTTTAAATTTGAGTGAATACTTCTCGAGATATTGCACTTGGAATGTTTTATGACCTCAGAAATAAAATTCACCAATGTACGAATATGCCCACCACCAACATTTGTTGAAAAGCTTCCCGAAAAATTTGTAGGATTTTAAGATTTATCTTACGAGACTCTTCTGTTTCCTTTGAAGTAAATCTTGTAAAGAGTTTGGCTTGGTGGCAAACACTTTGCTTTTTAAATGACCCATAGAAAATAGTCTAAAGGAGTAAGAACAAGTAATCTTGCAAGCCACTCAATTGCACCTCTTCTGCCAATCCGATGACCGGTAAAATGTTCATTTAAAAATTTTCTTACACGAGTTGCAAAGTCTGGTAGAGCTCCATCTTGATGAAAAAACCGGTTACCACCGTTTTCAATACTTTCGGTTATCAATGGATCAATCTCAATTTCCAGCATGTCAAAATACATTACTTTGGTTAGATTACCTGGCATAAATAATGATCCTACAATGTGGTTTCCAAAGGTTATCCAGATCAAGCGCTCTGCGCATTCGCAAAAGTTGCAGCAACATGCAGTGTGGACGGAAAGCTGTGCAGCTCTCCGTATAAAATGGAGGTTGCTGTAACGTTCGCGAAGCGCGCCGCGGCGGTTTTAATCTAGAAGTACCTTAAGCCGGGTACAGATTACAGCTGCAACGTACAATGCAACGTGTAATGCAATATGTTGCAGGTCAGTTGTATTGCATGCACGGTAGCGATCCATCAGTTGTCGATTTTTGTCGCGAACACAAAGGAATATTCAGTTGCTGCGTGGATGCAAATGTTTAAAGTTGAAGTAGTGTATACGTCTCGAACTTATCAATTGTTTTGATATTCTGAACATTATTGTAAATTAGAGAATAAATCTCCGCTTGATAGGAATCGAAAACTGACAGCTAATCTGTCTTGTACGGGTATGGCTTGTATTAAATGTGTATTTCTCTTTGCAATTTGAGGACCAATCAGTTGAATCAAATTTTCAAAGTTTGTGCTGGATATTCGGACAACATTTTTATATTGATCACTCAATTCTTGTGATTTTAAATCTAAAAGCAAGTTGTTTCTAGATCTCTTCGTATAACTTGGTTCTCCACCAACTGCGTTTGCTATGCGTCGTTATTATTTCATGTATTATCATGAAAGCACCACACGCCACTGCAAGATGATAAGATGATTCCATCGTGTAACATTCCTTTCACAACTGCGGTCACTGCGGATATGATGCGACTTTAAACAAATAATCACATACTGAGATATTTGGACCTAACCCGTTATGGCTCTCAGATACAGAAATCTAAGGAGGAACACTAACTAAAAGTAACTTCCATCAGAATGATAATAAACAAATAATGTAAGAACAACTACAAGCGTCAAAATAGTACTTAGTTAACAAAAATTTCCATACCAAACCTTGTCCTGAAATGATAAAATAATACATATTGGGTAGACAAAAATTAAAGTGTCGTGAGCTCCAAAATGTTATTTTTAATCAATGCAATTAAATAATATTTCTTACATTGGAGAATTTTAATTTCTTAGATCATCTAGATATAGAGAATTGAATGTCATGACATAAATAACAGGAGTAGACGGCAAAACAGAGGCAGACAGTACCCTGTAAACTTCTTTACATAACAGCTCTTCTCTGTTTCACCGCCTTTGTTTGTCTCCGTCATTTAACGTTTGGTATTTTTCCGACGACACATATTTGGTCACAGCGGATTTACTAATTATTGGACTGAATACTTTAAATAACAACACAACACATCAATCACTGTTTCTGTCTTGCCATTTTTTACGTCCATTAACGCACTATACTGAACACAAAATATTGAAATAAAAAATAACTTTATACTCGTCGTACACACAATAGATTGCTAGCTAGAGTACCCTGTTAATATTAATTTTAATTTAAAATAAGTTACATTTTATGGCTCATATGTTTGATTCTTAATTTTTTGTTCTTTCTACCATTAAAAGTTTGACATAATAGAAATGTTATGTTAATATTGTTTATTGGTTTCCATGGTGACTTTAAATCCCAAGGGAATAAATGTTTCTTTTAGGCTGGTGGTTCACTGAGCGGTTGCAGCACGATTTGCCGCGCGCGTTAATCATACGGAAAATCGCTGCGGCAAAAATTCATACTTTTTCATGTAATTAAATGAAGTACTCTACCCACTGTACGATGCGACCTAGAATATCGTCGCGGCATGACGTTAGAGCGAAACCACCTGATTTAGTGGTCTGATATATCGCGTCACTATTGAACGCCAGTAGGAACAAATGTGCTCTAGCCCACACGACGGAATTCGCAGAGGTATTTCCAGTCGCGCGTTGCCAACGTGTGTGTTTATTTGGGGCACAAGTTGTTGTGCTATGTGAACTTTGTAATTTAAAAGTCTTCTTATTTTATGAAAATTCTATATATTCAGTAGTTTATGATTTTTTATAATACAGGTTGTCCTGTGATTTTGGTTTCCATCACTTCAGTGATTATTAATTAATTTTAGAACCGGTTAATGGATTTTTAATTAAATCTTGTATTACTCAACTAATGTAGCTTGGCACTTGGCGGGACAGAGAAGAAGAACCAAACCGCTTTACATTCGCATCCAAACTCAAGTGCTACGCTAGAATCGTTAGCTGGTACCGCATTTCTGGTCAAATGCAACATACATAACATTTTTAACGGTTTTAATAAAGTTATACTTAATATTCAATTTTTGTATGTACTTATATTAAGTACAGTAAATGCATATCGCGTGGTAATAAAGTCTGTAACAAAGAAAAATAGCAGAATGTAGGATGACCGACATTGTAAACTAAAGTGAAGACAAAGGCGCGTAGTGGTATAATAAACCTTAAATATCCTTGGTTATAAATATGAAGATGGTCGCAGATGAGAGAGTCAGACAGGATAATTGCTTTTTAACCCTACGCATCGCTATAGACTTAGACTAGGCCTCATAGGAGGTGGGTCTGCTCTCACACCTAACCCATTCGTAAATGCAGATGCCACAGATGTTGTAGGCAGACCTCTTTTGATGCCAGCCGATAGATATTCCGACTGAGTCGTCTCTTCTGCTACTCGTCAGTATTCGTCTACTTACCTCGCCTGTATATCTACCCCGTGAAGGGAGTAGATATGCCGGCGGTTCTGTTGCGGACGCAGTTTATAGTATTTTGGCGTGGCCTTCCCACTTCAAGAATTGTACTGTGGCAAGCCGTCGTACTCATCGGCGCGTCAAAGAAGGTATGCGGGCCAGAGTGCTACTTTACACCCGATATAAAATGCGAGCAGGAGTGACAAACGGCTAGTAATAGTTGTCCAGGATCTACAGCTATATCCCTTTGTGCCTCGAAATAGAGAATTCCCGTGATCCTCAGCATCCTGAATCACCTTCGTCACCGGCATATCGTCCCGAAGAAGTCAAGGTTTCTCACAAACCATAGTGATTTTCCACAGTTTGGACCATGCTGAAGTGAGTTTGGAAGGCGTGTCCCTGAGGCGTACGTTAGTTATTGTCGAGGTATAAGTGTGGTATTTTTCTTAGATTGAGCTAGATGTTACCGTCATGTCCATGTAGTGGACGTAGATGGTGTTTACTTTCCATGTCAGGGCTCAATCCAGTGGGTATCTGGGGGAGTCGTGAAATTCCTTGTCGTTCATGGTTACGTCTTCTACTAGGCTCTACGACCTTTTTGTTCAGAAAAGTATTGCTTTACTATTCTCTTGAGAGGTGTTGTAAATAAAGTGAACAGGTGATGAAAAAGTGTAACTCCCTGAGACACACCTACCTATACCTCGTCTCGATTCTAGGAGTCTGGCATACCAAACCCCTTTTACTATTTGAAGTTCAAGATCGCACTGACGACTTGAAGTCGGCTAAAGGCATATTTCGTCAAACAGGTTACTTGTAATTCAGTGGAGTGGTCCTTCCGGTAGATAAATTGCTTGTCGGGATGACGCTTTTTAAAGTGTGTCCGCAGTCTGTCGAGTATGACATTTTGGCTATCTTGCTCATCGCTGGGGGTAGACTGATATTGGTTCCCTTCCACTTTTCTTGAAAATATCAGAGCATCAGGATTGCGTTGATGATGTTTCACAATACCGTCACGCAAGCTACCACTTGCTAAGGACGATGTTTCCTATATCGCAGCACCCTGGTGTCTTGCGTATTTTTAAGCGACGTAAAATTTCCCTGACCTCCACTGTGGTAGAAGGTCTACTTACATCTTCGTTTGGCGTACGTCCTAAACCTCGTGACATTGTGTTCCAGTTCATCTGTCTAGTTCTCGTCCTCCGAAATGTGGGTCACTTATTTATGAGCTGCGTTGTCTCGTCCGTCAGTACTGACGGATTTGTTTTCGATTCTCGGAATGGGTTCGGTGTTTGCCACCTTTGATATTCCATGGGGCCGTCTGAGGAGACTTAGGCTTCACCAGCCTGCTTAACTTCCTAGACTTCTAGGGACAGCGGCAATTGTCTAGGGTATTACCAAGGCGGGAGACCAATTGGCATAAAAAGGTGGACAATAATCTGATGAAAACTATTAAAAAGCAATTGCACGTGAGAAAATTTGAATGAAACTGATTTTAAACCTTTTTTCTTAGTAACGGTTAACCTTATGAGAAATTTTCAAGATTTCTTTTCGGTTTTCCTCATGAACAATTTTTAAATTTGACGAAAAAAATTGTTTGCTCCTTGCTCTCTATGGTACACCAATTTCATTAATATTCGATAAGGGTCGTCCTTGGACATCATAGATATTATATGTAAAATTTCAGATCTCCACGTTGAGACGTGTTTGAGCGAATAACAAGCGACACATAGACGGCATGACAATTCGGATAAAGTTGCCTATTTTCCAGTCTGAAAACTTTCGTTTTCATCATAATTTGGAATTTAGTTTTTTTTCACGCGATGCCAATAATTTCTCTATCAGTATAGACAGATAAGAAAGTAAAAATTGTGACATGATTTCTTTTTACGAATATAATTAATTGCATAAAATCTCCAAAAGTTACATCTTCTCATTTATAAATTATATATGGAGTAGCGCTTTACAAACTGCTCTTGTATATAGAATAAATTACTGCATTTATTTTATTTGCAAACAGTAATAAATTGTATGTGGAAATATATGTTTAAAAATATAAAGATTATTTTAGTTACGCATGTCCAAGGATGAGATTATTTTTAGAAGCTACAGTACAAATTGCAACATTTTTGTTATACCTACAGAAACAAAATCTATATTAAGATATTTAACGTATTTTTAAACGCGTACCTAGTTCCGTTAGGAATTTGAGATCGATGGAAAGCAAATTAAAGAAGAAAGTCGCGACAGTTCTGGTAACACCGTAACATATTGACAGTGGATCTACAGATTTAGTTTATCGATTTTAACAAGAAATATTTACAGTAACTATTATTGTTTATAAATGTTTATAAAATTGTTAATTAGGTTATTGTTATTATTATAAATATTAATTTATTAATGAATTATTATATTAGGAATTACTTCGTTGATATGTCTGTAATTGTGTTTCCCTAAATATATGAAAAAGTATTTTATTTGTGACTTGTTTCATTTTTTAAACAACACAATATATTAATCAATAATCAATTTGGTTTCCGACAGGTTTATTCAACCCAGCTCAGTTGAACGCAATTTACAATTTCTATGCTCACATCTTAAATACGATTGAATGTAAAAATACACCAATTGTGATGATATTTTATGATTTAATCAAAGCTTTTGGTATCCGTAATCATTAGTTTGTATCCCATAATTGTTTAAACTCATATTTAACAAACCAAGTTCTGTATGTCTTCAGAAACGTGACCGATACCTACGGAAACCCCACTAAAATAAGTATTTATACAGGAGTACCACAAGAAAATGTCCTAGAGATACTGTCGAAAACAAGAAATGTATTTATTGAAACTATTCGTTCCTGACCGTGAGACGAATCCAGGTTGATAAGCTTGACATGGTTCTCCTCAACCATCAACTCAAGGTGATGTAAGTCATCGAGTTCTCGACAACCCCTGAAAAAAAAAACACCACATTGGACGAGAAAAAACAAACCAAATTTCGCAATCTTCAAGTGCTGTACCTAGGCTACTCAGTCAAAATGGTCCTTTTAAAAATCCGTATATGCGGAAAGACAAAGCGTGAGCTGTTCTCTGAATTGAAAATCATACCGTCCTAACAAAGATCTAGTCATTCTAGGTTTTCTTGGGAACAACATGAATCTGGAATACACTAGATTAGATTGCGAGTGGGTCGTTAAGACCCTGGTGGCTTTCCTTCATTGCGACCTAAAAATGTCTTTTGTGACAACTCTTATATCGATGTATACTCATCACTTTCTAGACTTCTGAAGAAGGCTAAGACTTTCTTGAGGCTGTGGTTCCCACTTCGGCAGGTGTTGTGGATAGCTTCTCCAAATGTTGTACTTTTTGGCGGATTAGGACTTTTTTATGAGCAAAATATATGTTCGCTTTTAGATTTGCCCTTTTTTTGAAATGGTATCTCAGTGGGCAATGACCTGTGTGAGAAGGCCTGTTAGTATCCTTAACTTTACTGACTTTAAGTAGCTCTCTAGCTCTTTTTGCGAGTAGTTTTTGACCTGGAGTTAACTTTCAGTAGGAGGATTTATGTCCCATTTCCCATTTTCTGGCCTCGCCTGTTGTGTGGGTTTTAAATATTCCACAAAACGGTTCTGGACCGATCAATGATGATCCTGCACTTTCCCTCACAGGGCTATCAGCAATCTCATTCCCTTACATTCCTTCATGCCCTCACATTAAGGTAACCTTGTTGTTCCTTGTCAGTTGCTTTATTGTTTGTAGACATTCCCTGACTATGTTAGACTTACAAGTAAAGGAACTTAAAGCTTTAAGTGCTGCCTGGCTGTCTGCGAGAAAATAGATTCTTGTTCTTTGTATGCCTTTTTTAGTGCATTCCTGAACGCAAATTTTATGGCGTGAATTTCCGCCTGAAAGATGGTGGGAGTTTGGCCTAAGGCTTTGCCTCCATCTCCTTTTGTATACTAGATAAGGTATTCATTTTCAAATTTGGGCATCCAGTGCTCCATATTTGGCGATCAGTTATTATTACTTCAAGCATCATTCGCTCAAATTTATTCCTCACTGGCATTGTCTGAGTAGATTTGGTCATTGAGAGTAACTGAAATTCATTCAAAATACTCGGATGTCCAACCAGAACTTCTGGTTTGAATTTCCTTATGGATTGCAATATTTGAGCGCTGAGGGCTGCTTGCTTCTTTACATGCATATGTAAAGGGATCAGATCAAGCAAGGCTTCCATTGCTGCTATTAGACAGGTTCTTATTGCTCCTGTGATTTCCAGACATGCTAACCGTTGCACATTTAGCAACTTGTTTTGTGCTGTTTTATCCTCTGTTTTTTGCCACCATACAAATGATGCGCAAGTGGCAATGGATCTGATAACTGTTAAGTATGACCGAGGACCGAAGTTTTACAGAACAGCATGGGGCACATTTAGCTGTTGCTCTTTCAATAACCCAAAAATGTTTTAATTATATTTTACGTGTATATTTGACCGAACATCTTAAGAAACATTGTCAAATATTATCAGACAATAACCAAAATTAAAAAAAAATACAAATTTCATTTGAAACCGCAAACCTGTTCTTCGATATCAATAAGATGTAACTGCATCAATATCAGCTTGACATCGTCTGGGCATACTGTCATTAAAATTATTGATGTAATTTCGAGAGATATTGGGTCAAATTGCTCGAATGATTACTCTTTCATAAGACAAGCAACACTTATTTTTTAATAATCAATCGAATCATCAAGTTTCTGTATTTAACATGGAATCACCCTGTATATATAAGACAACCAAAATCTAGTCTGTTTATATTTAATATATGAATAATTCAAAGAGTAGAGTATTATGATTATTCTAAATTCAAGAATTTATAGGGTCATAATATACTATGAAAGAGGGAGTTAAACGGAGTAAAGACAACTAGCAGATGGGCAGACACTTCCCTCGGTTTCATGAATATAAACCCCGAGATAAACCCTAACCCTAAACAATGTCAAAGGCCTTATGTCCAGCACTGGCGAGATGGACTAAGCCAGTTTTTTACATATAAATAATAAAAATCGATAACTTAAAGTTTCAAATATGTTCAAACAAATAAACAAAGTTGCATTATTATTAACTGAGCGACGTAGATGGGACAAAGCAAAACGTGGGTTAGAGTTTACCACTTACTTTGCGTATAATGGGGTGCGGTAGTAGAGGTTGTTGGCAAAACTGAATTACTTCATTTAGGGGTCGTAATTACAGTTTGTTAGGCTGTTGTACCAACATGGTTATACAGGATCATGATTTTATTATGAAGCAGTTATTTCAGTATGATTGGTAAACGTATTTATTTCGAACAACCGGCACTTTAAGTTTTCTTCTATTAATATAGTATTACTAAATTAATAACAATAGGTAGGTACCTAACAATTTGAACACTGTCGTAGTCTAATTTATGAATAAAAAATTTCAAGGAAAAAAGGAACTATGTACATATTTCTTTCACTTTGTATCATACACATACTATATGGAGGCCGTAAGATATATAAATGGAAAATTCAAATGTGTAAAGCAAAGACAGAACCGTTCACATATGACGTGTTAGAAAATAATAGAATGGAAACAAATAGTGCAATTTAAAATTTGCGAAAAAAACAAAAAAAAAAACAAAATAAACGTCAAAAGAACATCTTTCTACTTCAAATGCACTTAGCATAAATGTGACTTGTTTTCCTCCTTTGTTTACAGTGAAATTATAACCTCTTTACTTAC
Organism: Rhamnusium bicolor; assembly: GCA_029963845.1. NCBI lineage: Eukaryota > Metazoa > Arthropoda > Insecta > Coleoptera > Cerambycidae > Rhamnusium > Rhamnusium bicolor. The sequence goes on from JANEYF010005840.1 coordinate 330,181, forward strand.
ATGAATGAGTCTATTAACCTTGTTTATGCAGAATTAAGCAAGGCTATTATTATTAATATTAACAATTGTAAATGTCACTATAAATAGTGATAGTAAACTGTCATTCTCCGTTATTTTCTAACACGTGTGATATGTGAATGGTTGTCTTTGTTGTACACATTTGATTTTCCCATTTACAATATCGTAATGTTCCCATACTGTATAACTGTTTATTTTAAACTTGGATAATCTAACTTGTTTATGTTTTAAATTCTTAGTTTATTTTTGATTATTGTTTATGTCTTCATTCTCATTAATTTAGTGAAAAAGTAGATAATCATCCATTAACTTAAAATAAATAAGTAACTTTAACTTTAGTAAATCCATGAAACAACAAAGGACATTAGCATTGTCTATAATTGTTATTAATATATAAAAAATCTACAAAAAGACAATAAAATAACCTTACAGTATAAAAAATATATTATAAGACCGCGTTTTCATCGGGTATCCAAAATTAATCTGTAAATAGTTCTGTATAAACCAAAAATGAAAGCAATTACCTCGTTTTAATTCATATCCAGATTTAGTAGGCGAACTTATAATATAAAACTGATATATCTACTTTTTAGAACAAAAAGAAAGAACAAAAAATGACAATAGCAAGAATTCAGGTGAAAACGAAACATAAAACAATGGCAAGTTTTTCAGAACTTTCATATTGAAGTCAATAATATTAAGTTAAATAAAATTAAGAAAGGGTATAATTAATTAAAATAATCGTTTAAAAAATAAAACATATTTTCGAATTTAAATATTTTACTGAATGCATAAATTTTCTCTTTCTCTTTTATATTTTCATGCAATACCTTAAGGCTTTTAATGCATTTATAGCAGAGGTGCCAGATCTAGGCAATTTTTACCTAAATTTAGGTTTGTTTTTCAAATAGGAAAGTAGGAAATTTAGCAGATCTTTTAAAATTTTAGAGAATAGTAGGTATTTTTCTCTTTATACCAATCTAGGGAAATCTAGGCATTTTTTTAAAGCCTTTCTAGGTATTTTCACTGGAAAAAATTCCTTAGATCTAACATCACTGATTTATAGTATGGTTCTTTTTGGAAAAATTTTGTGGTGGAATAATAATCAACAATATCATTACCCATAATACCATATCGTATTGCTATATGTGTATTCATCTCCGTATTTCATATAAAAATATTAGAAATTATTAAATCGTAACAGTTTAGAATGGCAAGACCATTATACCATCGTTTTTATAAAATAACTGACTACTATGACCTTCTTTGGTAATTTTTGAGCTCAGAAACAACCGATCCAATTTTAATGAAATTTTGCACGTTTCCAATATGCATATACTCAATTTCTAAATGGTTTAGCCAAATAAAATTTTTAATAATATTTATGGTGTGCTCGTAATGTGATCATTACTTTATGACTTTTTGTAATACAGAGTTCTCCACAATTATTGCCCTTCATAACTTGCGTAGCGACTAATAAAATAAAATTGTGCACATACATTTCTGACACACCAAGACAAAAATATAACAAAAATTATATCTAAATGTTTTTAAGTTTTTTAAAAATTTTTTGGCCAGATTTAATAAAATTTGTTAGATTTAGGTACACAACAATACAGACCATACATATATCCAGTTAAATAAATGGTTTACATTTTATAAAGACGAAAAAATTGGTAACAAAATCGGCAATATTGGTATTTAATATGATAGAATAGAAATATGAATATATATTTAAAAAATAATAAAAGATGAAGTCAGGTCAAATCCCAAGGCATATAAATTGATTACTTGTACTCCTACAATACCTACATTTTATACAGGTAAAAGTAGAACAATTTTAAAATAAGTTTAACAAAAGTGTGATTAAGAAGTTGCGCTGCAAGAAATTGATGTCTAATAATGATCGATGGAATATGGACAGTGTGACCCAATGATTTGTCTTAGTTTTCATTTTCGTTTGTGGTGTAGGATGCTCCTGTACTTATTTTCAAATTTACCATAATACTTGGATATATATTCCTCATTCCTTTACTCTCCTTAGTTTAAATCAATTAAATTTTAATTTCTTTAACAATTTAATAAAAAAGTCAAAAGTGTACATACCTAGGTACAAAGGTAGTTGTAATTAATATTTGTATTTCCGTTTACTAGATGCTAAAAATCTTTGTTTATTGTACTCATTATTTTAAAATTATTGATAGTGTTTGATAGAATATAAAATGAAAGATGTCGTTATCTTGCCATGACGTAGCGCCCTTACACAATTGTATCCGCCATTTTGTCCGGTGCTAGAGACATGTGACGATCGATGCGCCTAGGGGGACCCTTCCAAAGGGAAACAAACGCTATCGCCTCGATTTTGCTTTCTAATTCAATCGTGATTCATTTGTCTTCATCTCGTTTATATATGCAGCATTAATTGTTATGAACATTTGTTTTATCAACCTGAACAAATATTTACAAAGAGAGATGAAGTTACTCACGAATAGGTGGTCTATGTACTTCAATTGTTTTATTTAGTAAACTATATTCTTAAAACAATTAAAAACATTAGCAAACGTACTATTATTTTATTTATTGCATTAAATAAATTACTATAAGGGATTTTAGTAGTAAGCATTCGGCATTCATAATGTTTACAATCAACTTGTAGGTATCACAAATCATGTCACATTTAGAGACTTAACTCCTATTTAAAAACAACGGTAGTTAAATTAATGAATAAATATGTTAATAATGACTTGTTTACTTTTAATTAAAACAAAAACTAGTTCTAATCACCACAGTGCGCCCAGTAAAAAGGCTTATAGCTTGGGAATAATTGTAGTCTATTCTCATATTATTATGAAGAGAGCGGTTTCAAATACTTCAATTATTCTAATATCTTAGTAATTCGATTTACATAATGCAAGCGTAGTCCTCAGATCCGTAGGTCAGCTTATTGTCTACGTAGAGGTTTTTCAAAAAAAAAATAAAAAAAGACATTAACAAAAGTCGTTTGAAGTTCTGTACAATTGAGTGCCCTCCCAAAAATTGTTTCATATTTTTTTTAATAGAAACTACTTTTTTGTGGCAAATCTGGAAAGACTACATTTTTCTTCGTATGGTACACTGAATTGTTGATAAGGTTACAATTTCTAGGTGTATGGCTAGTGAGGAATTGACAAATGAACTTAGCTACCAAACAAGATTTGCAGGTTTAATTTTCAATGCAGGTCGAGGCATTTGTCCGCTGAGTAGTTGTTTTCTGCAAATCTTATTCAATTTATATGTTTTGTTCAGAATTAAAATACGTTGTTTTCTTTTTATAATATACTAGGTAACAGAAATGTCGTTTGTATTTTTACTTATTTTTTTATAGAGGATTGGAACATGAGGGCGCCAAACAACTTTTCCTAGGATAGCGATAATCCAGCTCTGAGTATGACGCTTTCAAAGCCGCGAAAGTAACTGGGAATCTTAGTAACCCTAATGTAACAGATATCAATGGTTTCAGAGAGCAGAATAATTAAAATTATATTGAGGAAAATCCCGCTCACTCTTATAATTTAGAACAAATTAGGTATCCTTGGTAAAAGTTCTGTTCAAATAAGGCAAGAAATGGAATTATAATAACGACAAAAGTTTTCTAAATATAACAACAAAAATAGAAAATAACAATTAGCAATTATTTGAATAGAACTTTTACCAAGAAGGATACCTAAGTTGTTTTAAATTATTGTAACCCTTTCCTTAATATAATTTCAATTATTCTGTTCTCTGAAACCATTGATATTTAATTATTACATTAGGATTAATAAGATTACCAGTTACTTTCGAGGCTTTGGAAGAGTAACACTAACGAGGCAAATATGCAGAATCAAGTGCCTGCGAATATTTTAAAGTTTTGAAGTGATTATTGTATTGGTGAGTAGTTCTGTTTATTTATTTTGATGTTGCTGAATAGAATAGTTTCAGTTCAAAATAACATTATTGAGAGCATATTATCTTAATTATAATTCAATGTCGTTTGACAAATAGCCGAAAAAGTAGTTATTTAAAAATATGTTATACTTATCTATAATAAGTTTTGTAAAAGTATAGAACATAATTAGCAATTTTTGTTATTATGTTTCCATTTTATTCTTTGTTTGAATATAACTTTTACCAAGAAGGATATCTAATTTGTAATCATTCTAATCCTGACCGGGATTATTCTTAACATAATATTAATTATTCTGTTCTCTGAAACCACTGATTTCTATTACGTTAGGATTACTAAGATTTCTAGTTACTTTCGAAATTTTGAAAGGGTCACACACATAGGCGCCAAAATAGTGGATATTCGGGGACGTCAACCCCCAAGGCCCATCTTTTTCATTCTTATGCCGATCCAAAAAATCCTTTATCTTACTCAAAATAATCGTAAGCCAAGTTTATCCAATTCCAAACTTAATTCTTAGTCGTATTATTATTTTTATCATATGATTTTAAAGTTAAAAGTGGTAATTAAAAGAGTGTTTATACCATTCTTTAATTCGTAAACATAAATTTAATATTCAATGAATGGTATTGACATTGACGCAGTAGCGGCTGGTGAAATTTAGGCTATGTCATATCTCAGTATTGGAGCATGGGACCCAAGCGATACTTAAAGGCATAACTATCAGGACTAAATGAAGAAGTTTTGCAGAAAAAAAATTGCGCTTGAAATTTGCGAAAAAAAGTTGGAAAAATTAGTGCCCCCAGGTTATTTTTTAAACGATTTGTAAAATATTTGTGAAACATTTTTTTTCAGAATCAGGTGGAAAATATAAGTTCACATTTCAAATTTCATCGAAAAATATTGGTTTTCTATAAAGTTACACCGTTTTAAAGTTTGCAAAGTGAAAAATAAATCTAAAATAAAATTTCAAAACGGTGTAACTTCATAGAAAACCAATATTTTTCGATGAAATTTGAAATGTGAACTTATATTTTCCACCTGATTCTGAAAAAAAATGTTTCACAAATATTTTATAAATCGTTTAAAAAAATAACCTGGGGGCACTAATTTTTCCAACTTTTTTTCGCAAATTTCAAGCGCAATTTTTTTTCTGCAAAACTTCTTCATTTAGTTCTGATAGTTACGCCTTTAAGTATCGCTTGGGTCCCATGCTCCAATCCTGAGATATGACATAGCCTAAATTTCACCAGCCGCCACTGCATTGACGTAATATTTATAATTTTTAAATTAAAAATTAAAGATAAACAGAGAGTATGCAGACACCGTTTAGAAATTATACACTTTTGTCAACGACTGTTAAATAATGTATCCACTATGTATGTGTTTCCTTAAGGATAATGCTATCCATTATTCACTAGTTCTGAAATTTTTTAGTAAAATTTCATCGAATAAGCCATGATAGGTCAGTCAAAGCGCGGAACTGCTATTTAATTTGAAAATACAAAATTTTTATCGCGATATTTTATCAAAAATTGCTATTATTTAATTGTTGTGAATAAAGTACAGTATTCTACTCGCATGTAATAGATATTATTCACTAAGGTGATTTACAACTATCGCCCACGGCTCGAGTCATAACCTTCAACCTCATACATAATAGCCATCATTACATGCTCGTTGAAAAATATACTATTTTGTATAGTTAAAACCTATATCTCGAGATATAAATATTACTCTGCAAATTTGTTAAAATCTTTAAAATATGTTGTGTACTAACCAAACTGTCATTTTTAAGTATTAAAATTAACATTATAAATTACGGAATAAAAAATTGGACAAACTCCACCTTATTCACTTGTACAAATTTTATTAATACATAAAATCCACCCAAGTTAATATTAGCAACAACGTTCGCGAAGCCGTGAACTCCCCCGATTCAATTGTCGATAAGGTATAAAATAATCGAGAGCATTAAACGGGTGAAAAACTCGCGGCAATTAGCAATTACCAGTTTACACGCGTAGACACTCGTCGAGTACTAAAATTTATTTCAATCTTAATTGCAACGTAAAAAAACGTCGGCTTCTTTGATCAGTCAAAGAAGCCGATGCTTTTTATGTTGCAAATAAGTCTGAAATAAACTATAAGTATTTTGATTAAAAATATTTTTCGATATCGACTAATGATTTTTTATTTCCCATAAATAGAAATATGTTTTTTTCCTTTTAATTTTCACATTTTTATTTTGGTCGAAGTAGTTTAGAAACCCTCATTTAACTATATTCATATGAAGCATAATGTTTAAATATTGGTTATATCTTGTAAACTCGTAACAACAAAATTATAATCTTAGTAATTGTAATATGAATATGGTGGCTTTGGTTGGCTAGGCTAAGTAAATCTTTGGTAATGGCATGGTCTAGAATTTATTTTAATCATACACCGAACCGAGCCCCCCATGCAGATTTTTAAATACCGACGCCTATGGCCATACTGACGACGCAAAATGCAGAAACAAGTGTCTGTGAATGTTTTAAGATTTCAAGGTGATTATTGTGTTGGTAAATACTTTTGTTTTGTTTATTAGGTTTTGCAGAATAGAATAGTTTTAATTAAAAATAACATTATTGAGGAGATATTCATCGTTTGGCATATAGCCGGGAAATTAGTTGCTTAAAAAGATTAATGTTATCTGTGATGTTTTTTTGTAAAAGTGAAGAAAATAATAATTAGAAATTTTTGTTATTATATTCCCATATCACTCCTTATTTAAATAAAACTTTACCACAAAGAATACCTAATTTGTTTTAAAAAAATAATTTTTAAAAAGCTTAATTTTTTGTACTTTATATGACGATTTACCGTGCAGCAACAATGTACCAAAAAAAGGCAAACAAATACTTGCCATCGTGCGTTCTAGCCAACTTCTTCACCGATCGGTGCACTAGTTAATTTTTTGTTTCCCAGTCTATTGAAGCTTTTTACTTTTCACGTGAAAATATATAAAATTAAAAATGAAATGAACAAAAATAAGATTTTTTATCAATCAATATATACAAAAGAAACTTCTATGTTTAGTTAGAAGTTAGAACTTAGAACCATGATGGCCAAAATTTAGCAAAAATATCAATTAATTAGCCACCATAACTTTCAAACAGTTAATGCATGTTAGAAGGAGTTAAAAATACGCTGATATTTTAATTTTGTCGAATTTTACACCAGCTAGGCTTTAGGAAAATTCTGTATGCTTAAATTAGATATTGGTATTGAAATTTCTATAAGTTTTCATCTTACGGAAAAGTATAGTGAGAGAGACCAAAATATTCATTTTAAAAATTTATGATCACTACCATTTTTTCGGCCTCCAAATTATTAAAATTCCATAAAACAACAAAATTCTAAGATTCATCTCGACATCATTCATCACAAAATCGGATTTTCAGAAGATGAATCCCGGAAATTTATTGCCAACACATCCACTCGGATTGTAGAGACACAATAAACTGCCACTGATTAGAATGTATAGGTAAATATAAAACTTAATTTTTAGAATTTATTTTTTAAAATGAGATATAGAGGACCAGTTAAAACACTGTTTGAATCATACCTAAATGAAAGAAACCAGACTATGAGGCTAGTGATATGTAAATAACAAAGCAAGAAGCACCACATGGATCGACATTGGGTCTACTATACTAGTATTTATTTTATATGTCCACGACTTAAAATATCTACCCCAAGTTGGAAAGTATATTTCCTTTGCGGATAATACAGCTTTAATGTATAGCGCGAAAATGCCATAAATATAGAATTAAAAATTCAATAACAATCAATTTGAGAGTGTACATGTGTGTACCTTGGACTTTTAGTACATAATAAGCTAACGTATGATTAACATATATAAAAGAATCTCAAATATTAGTACAATTACTGGTGTAATTTATAAAACTAAATTTAATGTTCCTCAAAAAATAAAAAACTATACCCGAGACTATACCTATATAGATCTCACATCGAGACACATTTATATATTTGTGTTCTAACATTCTGACAATATACTTTAATTGTTAGATTACAATTTTTTATACAAAAACTAAAATTTTACATACAATGTAAACGTTAGAATAGTAGCAACTTCCTAAAACTCTTTTACATATTATACCATGTTTGGTTTTTAAACGTTTACTATAAACCTAAAATAAATGTCTATGTCTCACTTTGCGAAATCCCAATCTTTTAAATAAGTTAGAATTTGATTTCATCTGTAACATTATTTATAACCAATAAACGCAGCAACAATCAATCTGTTTAGGAACATTTGTAATTACAAAAAGTAGCTGTAATTAAAAGAAACTTTCATACAATTCAAAAGGTGTCATTCATAAATGATTAGATATGTTGGTAGGTATATTTTAGCGATGACCCGTATGAGAAAGTGTTTATGTGAAATAATTTACCAATATCTTGAAGTAATTTTTCTAGTTAAAGCATGCCTTGACCCAGAGATTAATTATAAGATGAGTCATGGGCGTTTCTGATGGGCAGCTATATTTCAACGGTCCAAGTGGATGCTGGGGTTCGGGTGCAATAAGGCGTACCTTGGTAATCACCTGGGGGCCTCAGTAGCAGGCCTATTAGAGCACCTGAGTGCCTGTATAAATAAATATTAACCACTGTATTAGCGTTTTTTTTTTAATTTTTACCATTTTCATTAGTTCATTTGGAAAATACAATTACTCAGTGTAAATGAAAGTTGGCATAATTTTAAATGTTTGTAGAAGTGGAATACCTATTTATAACTATCTCGGTAATGATAAACATGGCACATATGTAGATATTGAGTGTATAGAGGACAAATCAGATTAATGTGTCCTACAGTCAAATTAATTACAGATCAACACTAAATTGTTTTCTTCTCTAAATACCTACGGGGATGTCCCACTCACTAGAATATCAAGAATACCAGCGAATTAACATAGAATAACATAACCAACTAATTATAATTTAGATGTAACTGTAAATGAAGATTATTTCTTTGATTTAAGGTTTTTATTGGCTGTCACTTTTTTTCAATAAAAATGTACTTTGTACAATACTGAGGAAATTTTAACGGGTACATCGGTCATTAAAATATGATTGATGCGATAATGCGTAACAAGAGCAATAAAATAAACGATTACATTTTATATAACCATGCTTCTACTATCTTATGACCTTTTAACATCATTTTTCTAGACTTTGTTAATCTATAAGCACGTTAATTAATACGTTGTGGGTGGGGGATCGAAGCCTGGGTTATAATATGTCGTCTGTCAATTTTCCTCAAGGGGCGGTTCTACGGGGTCCTGAGGGGCTCAGGCCCCGCAACTTCTTGAGCTGCATTCATAAAATTAAATAAATAAATTGCGTTAGCAACAAGAAATTGTCAAGAGTTAGGATATACCATTATATACCATGTTTTCATATTTGCATACTACATATTGAAGCAGCTCGTTCGAACTTCGGAGTAGAGGAGGACAGCATATCTGCTGCTATGGCAAATTCACGACAGTTAATCACATTTTGTAGTTACCTAGTGGACTGCACAAGCTTGACCGAACGCTTCCCTATGTAGTGTTTTAAAATGAAAACATGGTATTGTGTGCGGCAAATGATATCCAAAGTAAACCGCAAAAAAAAAATAAAATTTGGAAGGTATGAATTAGGTACATTTGTGCATTTATGACGTAATTTTGAAAGTTGTATCACTGTTATCTGCAAAACATATGGGGTCAAGGTCATTTTAATGACAGTAGGGGCAGTTTTTGGTATTTTCTGAACGGGATTATTTTTCTGATTACAAAAATGTATCATACATAACTCTGTGGTTGTATAAAAAACATTTTGTGAAAATAATTATTAAAAATCTATTTCTTGGGCACATCCATTTTTTTGGGGTCTAGAACCGCTCCTGCATTCTCTTCGCTATTTCATTTGTGTATAAGCTTTCAAATGCACCTCCATTTGATAACTACCGAGGTTAATTTCGAAGTGTTTCATATGGCTTGTGTAAACAAATAAAATTGTAATGAGACCAATTATACATACCAAAAAATTTATATGATTTTTATTTTAGGGCCGCGTGTAGATCTACCTTAACAATAGGTACTCCTATTCGATGCGAAAAGTTGAGCAACGGTAGTCAGTCAGTAATTTGACGGTAAACTCAAGTGAAACTCGGCGACCTCGTCCCGTCTTCTGAGGTTTGTGTAGGTGATATACCACCCTTCGGAAGGAATGTGAATCAGTTGGTCCCTTGTCTATTAGGCAAGTAAAGAAGAGGTTCGGCAAAATTTCCATGTTGGGAGTAACTCGTCTACTAGCGTCGGTGATTGGCCCTGGTATCGTAAATAGGCCGACATTAAATAAGTGATTAAAAAATATATATTTTAATTTAATTTATATTTTAACTTATTTTGCATTTGTTTTGTTTATTTTTTATTAAATAAAATATTGAATTGAAAGAAGTTTTTGTTCCCAGATGTGTCCGTCAGTCAGTTATATAATCCATTTAGTTAGTTATAACAATTGAATTGGTCTTCGTTGTCCTAGTCAAAGACTAGAATATATTCTGTGTTAGAATATATAAATTAGCAAAATTATCACTCAATGTTGGTCCTGTAGACGAAAACTAGTGTCCAGTTGAAATGATGCATACATTTGATCTACGGCTACGTTTGCGTCCTGATCGTAGACTTACTCTTAACCACAGATACCTATTATTTTTGAACATTTTACTATTTGGCCTACGGCCAAGCTTGCGTCCTGGTCGCTGCGTACGATCGTTAAACCAGCTGCCAGATTTTCATCATGTGAGTTCGCATTTTTTCGAATCGACGGGACTTTAATGCACTTATATTTTATTCGGTTTTTTTGTATATATTCGAATCAATACGATACCCATCGAAATTCGGCAGCAGGTGGCAATGATATGTTACATGGATTCTTATACAGGTGACCACACATGCGACCCGCGACAACGTAACACATCACTGCAAACTGGTCGCGACGACCAGGACGAAAAAGTGGCCGTAGACTATAAAGCCTGCTTCACAGAACTGTGATGTGTCGCCAGCGACAGCCTGGCAGCTAATACCGATCAATTATTGTGCATTCCCCTCACTTCTACTATTTGTGTCGCCGTGTAGTTCAATTTTTCCAACTTCAACAACAAAGAGGTTGTTCGCCGCGACACGTTTTAATTCTCTGAAATGCTAGCTTTATGGAACTGAAATTTGTCGTAGCGACAGATGCCCCAGAAAAGTGAGCCAAGTTCACTTTTCCCGTCGGAAATATCAACTGAGTTGTTTTGTGGCGTCGATGTTCTATGAACACAGGGATAGGCGACAGTTTTTTGTGCTGTTCTAACCTCAAATGTAAAACATAAACAGGGAAGAAATAAAATATTAATAAAATGGATTTTAAATATACATTTCTTTGGTGAATATCGAGGCAAAGGAAAAATACGAAATAGCAAAAAAAGATGTGGAACTGTTAAGCAAAGGTATGTTATCTAAAAACACTGTTTACTTAAAATTATAATTTTAGAATAAAAGTAAAAACAATTAGTTATTGTATTTTGTTTTAATCCATTTTCATAATAAAACTCAGATTAAGAAAGAAACAGTAATAAAATAATTTCAATTGCGATTTATTTAGACCAATAGATAATACATTTGTGCATAATTAGATACTCATATTATTACAAGGAACTGCCTAAGCTAATGATGTTGCTTGTTTGCATATTCAAAATAATTTTAAATAAATATAAATGCAGTATCTATCTGTAAGTTACCTATATTAAGGATATGGATATGGAGGTACATGGTGAAATTAATACCTACTTTAAATATAAAATGAAGTTATTTATAAAGAACATTAACTTTGGCAAAGTAGTTTTTCAAAAAAATTAAAATTGCTGTTTATAAATATTTTTATTTCATTTTTAAATTTGTTGAAATTTGTTATTGTTTTTATTGAAATAATACTTAAACAAAGTTCCACTTTAATCTAACTTAACAAAAATACACGAAATTGAAGGAAGTGGGATTACGGGGAGTACGGTTGTCTTGAAATTCTATTGACTGATGCAGTGTCGCCAGCGACACAACGTAGTTCTGTGAATCAAGCCTAAAGCTATTATTTTAAATTTCCTGTTATTTAGTGCAATAAATACGGCAATTTACGCGAATTTATGTAAACATATATTTTATCCTACAGATAATTTTCACGATTCATGGGCAGATCAATTTGGTGGAACACTAAACATAGTCTGATATAGTTAACAATTTTATATATAGGAAGGAGGTTTATTACAACACAACTACTTGTACACATAGGTACGCCTTAAAACAATAGGTATAGCTAAGGCGAATTAGAAAATATGTACTATCTTCTCATTTATCAGATTATCTTAAAGTTTTCTATTAATTAATTCGATGGTTTTACAGCGATAATGTTTCGAATAATATAGTTTTGTTTTCATAATAAATTAATTTTAATAAAGGTAATGGGTTAAGTGTAATAGTACTTCGCCCATGAATAAAGACGTTTATTATTATTACTAGCAATGTCAATTAAGTACTTATACCATTTGTTAGGTAAAACATTTTGAAAACGACCATATTCCTTTTATATTATTAAATATTTTTATCAAAAAATTAAAAAAAATAATTTGCTAAATAGTATTAAAACTTATATTCATTTTACGGTGAATATTCGAATACAAGTACATATTTAGGATTAGATAAGTATTTTTTTGAAGATTATTCAGAGTACTGGAGTATTTTGAATACTTTTTCCATTAAGTATTCAGTGTTCTGCATGGCCGCCACGATATTCAATGAACCGTGAATAAGATGGATAAAAAATCACAAACAAACAATATAGAAATAAAAAAAACAGTGAAATATTAAATTAATAATATACCTATCTGTCCATCCATCCACCACCCCATAAAAAACTCTATTTACCATACGAATAGTTGTGATAAATATTTAATTTCCCCTCATAAATATCTAGTTACCATATAGTAAGAATATGTAACAATAGACTAACGACTATTTTGACATGAGAATGATTTGGTATTGTGTGACAAAAGCAAAGAGCACACATGTGCACACCCTCAACATTTCAACAATGTGCTAAACTGCCGGCGGGTTAGTCAAGTAGGCTGCATGATTGGTCCCTGAAGGACTCTTGAATCGTCTGTAACCAGTTGGACTTGAAAATCAGTCTAATCAGTAATCACGGTGATTTATGTGATAATTTGAAGTCTGTTCTAAAGCTGATTTATGTAAGTAGATTTTCTTGTTTTTTAGGTTTACCTATGTATATCTCGGTACAATAACTTGGTATTTCCCATTTTTAATTTGGCTGTTAGAATATATGTGCCATATTGTAAAAATACAAAAAGTTATAACAAACGTGTATAGGCGGGCCAGTGTAAGATTGCAACTTTCTTCTTAAAGAGTCAAAGCCATAAATAATTTTATTGGGTTCAATCGTCAGCAGACCAGTTATGCATAGGTATACACATAAGGGATTTACTTACAACTACTTTGTTGGATGATTGTAGTGTAGGATTGGTTAACAATGATTCTCAAACAGTAAATTATTACGTTAAATAAAATATATAAATTTTGTGCTTTTATTTTGAAATCCATTTTTCAACTATTTATTTTATGTTTTCTATTATTCCTAAAATTAAAAATGCACAAAGCCTAAAAAATTATTATTGTAATAAATACCAACTACCTACATCTACTAACATTAAATGATCTCAAACAGTATTATAAATTGTATCATACTGTTCGAATACCGCTGACAATTGAAACGAATAACATTATTTATGGCTTTGACTCATTAAGACGACAGTTACAATCTTACAGCGGCCCGACTATAGTTAAAAATAATTCGTACACTTATTAACAATTTCGACAATAAAAACAATTTTATTCCCGTACTTCTGAACTTATTACCGAATTTCTGATAACTGTCATATTGCCAATAGTACCCGTATTAAATCAGAAAACTGAGATGATTTAAATATTTTACTAAACTAAACAGTATACATTCACTAATGGGTCTTCCACGGGGCTCTATGTTGGGTCCTGTTCTCTGCTATCAAACGAACATTTTATAATGTACGCAGACAACATCTCTGTCATAATTTCTAATCCATCAGATAATGTTTTGAAGCATGATTGTAATATTTTAAGTTTCTTAAATAATTGTTTTTTTCCTTTATTTCAACTCGCCTTTAAATTTCACAGTAGAAAAGAAACAACTATTTAAATATTAACAAACATTAGTCCTACTGTTTTTGACTAATGAGTATTAAGTTTTTAAAGGTATACTTGGATGAAACCTTAAATTTGCAGTATCACTGTAAAGTTTTTACATCTAAAAGTTTTAGGCACTGGTAGAATCAATCATTAGTAAATAATTAAATAGTTGTGTGCGTTGTACGTTTTTATTTTATAACGTACTAGAATTTAGCAAACTAGTCAAAATTATACCTACCAATTTTATATTATTCTGCGATACCTACTCGGAAGAGTTGTAGAGTACAGTTTGTTCCCGAATGGAGTATCCAATACCTGCTTTTATTTTAAATTTTTTCGGAGAAAACTCATTCTTTATAATGAATAAGTTGTGCTTATCCTGAGACTGCATTAGTCGCAGTCAAATATGCGATTACAGAGTGGTTAAGAACTTTAAAAGTGTGAAACAGGCTCAAGGAAGAACTACCATATTTTTCTTTTTAAAAGAAAATATCATTAAGAAATTTTCATAATCATAAAACAACTTTAAATGTATAAATTAGTGAAGAAATGTAAAAACAAACAATTTTTCAATAAAATTATTTTGGGCTAATAGAGGCATGGAGAGATAGGTAGGTACTCCATAAATCGAAAACACAAAGGATATTTCATCTAGATACTTAGGTAATAAATAATATGTATGACTCGATTTATAAGCAATGTGTGATGTTAAACTGAATAGGTATATGCAACAAAAAATATTTTTCTGAAAACAACTATATTGATTAGATTACCCAGTTTGTTGATTCATTTGAAATTTAAGCTTGATTATGAATAACATTTTTCTCGAGATTTTTCTCTTAACTGAAAAATACGGGTAGCTTTCTTCGAGTTTGTTTCCTCGCTCGTTTCACACTTCTAACTCTCAATCTTATAATCACCCTGTAAAATTTTTCGCATACCTATTTGATCGGCTAATAATTCAGAATATGCAAATTTTTTTTATGATTGAAAAATTGAAGTTAAAAAAAAAGTATTGGGTACCCATGCGGAGGCACACTGTACATTCCAAGAAATTTGCACAATGGACAATATCCAAGAGAACAGATTGAGTAGAGATTATTTTCAAGTACAAAACTTAAGCTATTGTTAATTTTGTTTGTCAGGGAGTTAGTAAACGCCCCTAACGTTGGGTCAGATGGTTAAAAATCAATTTAAATACTATTTTTCTGAAATGAAGTGACCGTTTTGTAGGTAGGCGATTGATATATTATCCATTCTCAGAAGTAAATGCCTTTGAAAATTATGCTTTTGATGAAAGTTAGGTAGATAGGTAGGACTTTCGAAACTTAAGTTAAAAATATGTTCAATTTTTTGTTAGGCCCTGCCTTAATTATTTATATGCTTAAGTTATTAAAGTAAAACATATTCTTTATCCGCAAAATGGCAACTACCTCTTGTTAATTAATTTTTGCAGATAAATAGCATGTAGCGATAATTATTATCACTATTTAATATTTTTTCATATTTTCTATCACGAAAATTTAATGCAAAATGTCTTATTAAAAAAAAAAACAGAGTCTTGTAAAAGATTGTAAACAAACTCAACGATTAGAAATAGTATTTAAAGCACAAACAAAGAAGAAATTTACTTTGACAGTGTTTTAATTTTTTTTTGTATATATCAAGTCCAAATTTAGGCTGAATCCAACAAATTAAGGATAATATACAGCACTTACCTGTATGCGTTCTTTTATGAATTTTCAAATTTTCACTTCTAGCAAAAACTTTCCCACAACTCGGAAACGGACAAGGAAACGGTTTCTCCCCAGTATGTACTCGTATGTGATTCACCAGTTTATATTTAGCCTTAAACGGCCTTCCATTTCTCGAACAGTTCTGCCAAAAGCAAGCATGTGTCGTACATTCCGGTCCCCCGACATGTTCTACGGTTAAATGCGTCACAATCTCA
Source organism: Rhamnusium bicolor (assembly GCA_029963845.1). Classification (NCBI taxonomy): domain Eukaryota; kingdom Metazoa; phylum Arthropoda; class Insecta; order Coleoptera; family Cerambycidae; genus Rhamnusium; species Rhamnusium bicolor. The sequence goes on from JANEYF010005840.1 coordinate 346,403, forward strand.
TGCATACTAGTAAAATGTTTTCCACAAGCTTTCCTCGGTGGAGGCTGATCTGGATCGATCCAAAGACACTGCATCTCCTGTTTAATAGGCTGCCTCATGTATCTAAAAAATGCTCCATGCACATTAGTTGGATGGTGAGGCGGCATGCCCATATGTGGGTTTAGATATTGGTGATGATTTGGTTGGGTATGGTATGTTGCATGGTGGTCTGTCCTGGAGTACAACATTTGATGGTGAGGTGCTAAATGTGGATTATGATGAGGAGGCATTTCTGTGTGGTGATGAAACAAAACAGGATCACTGGGTGCAGTCTGAGCCGTCGGAAAGTCGTGATGATCGCGACGAAGCAAAAAGTCTCTTGCGGCATAACCTGCATGGGGATTCAAGTGTCCCATATGACTGTAACTGGGTTGGAAATGATTTTGATGCCCTGGGCCTACTTCTGGAGCAGTCATAGCTGCAGCAGGATTTTGATGAGGTGATGGAATTGTCGCAGCACCTCCATTGTGACCTGGAGACATTTTTATGCCATACGTCGCTAAATGGTGATGACTACCGTCCATAAACGCGTTAATCATTTTTATAAATTAAAAAAACACACAAGCAATTGCTCCTTTTTCAAACAAACTTCACAATACACATGGCTAGTTAAAGAAATCCTCACAAAAACTCATATAAAGTAAAAAGTAAATTGTTTCTTTATCATTTATCGGGCGAATAGTTAGGTTTTCTAAAATACACTGTATCTCACTAGGGTGACTCGTACACCCGGTGTTCACAGCTTGACTGAGCATGCAGTGAGCCATTCTTGAGGCCGTGAAGTAAGGCGGGGAATACTCTTATACTATTGGTAGAATGGGGACCCCTGCTATTGGCCTTAGAAAATTTAGCTGCCCATTGGAAAACACTGTTGGTTCTTGCAGAGCCAATAGCAACAGGAGGTGTAACGTGATGACACGTTTTACTTGTTGATATATATTTTTTAACTACTAATATATTGATATCTAAGCTCTAATTAAAGAATGTATTTAGTAGCAAATACCTATTTACAAGGATTACAGAATTTACATAGTTTAGTTGAGTGGGGATTTAAGGAAATGGCCTTTAACTCCCATTTTTGTTAAAAATGTGGCTCGATCTCAAAATATTTTTTTTATGTTCATGGAAAATATTTCTAGTTAATTAAAAACCAGGATTTTCTTCGTGTATTCTTAATAAAATTTTTAGCAATTTTGTTAATATGATGGACATTTTAAACTATTTAGAATAGGTATACCCTAGCCTAAGCGCAGTTGTCTGGGGTGATTTAATTATCATCAATAAATATTATTATTCTTATTATTATTAATTAATTACTCCCCAGGCTTCAGTGATCAAAATCTTTTTTTTAGTTATTTTTAGCATAAACCACATTTTTTGTATCGATTACCCCCTATACCCGTGTTCTGGATCCACCCATGACATACCATAGGTAAACAATTTTATTTTCAAATGAAAACGAAACTGTGTTATACTTAATTCTTTTTATTTTCCACACAAAAAATTTAAATCAAATAGTTTCGGCTATTTGCCATCATCATTAATATAAAATATGAACGTTTGCAAAATAATTTAAACATCCCCATACCTATACCTGTTAATAATGCTTTTTCTTACATTGAGATGTTTGTACAGAGTGTCTGTTTAATTCCTCAAAAAACTGAGGTGTGAATTCTTTTGTTTTGACGTTTGATCAAAGCTTCCCTAAAGAGGTCTTCAAAGCTGCAAAAAAAAAAACAGAAAATACGCCATTAAATCAGGACGTGTTAAGTAGAGCACAGAGGCGAATTTATTTTAATGAAGTAAAATTCGGCGGTTATTATGGAAACTGACAAAGGACATGGCACCTGAACAACTCCTGGGTTTCAGTAGATTTTTCTGAAATTTTTTGTACAATATGTTATGACTCAGGATGACACTTGTATACGCGAGAAATTTTTTGTGAGCCTACAGGGTGTACCTGAAAACAGGTCCGAAGATTCCTTCTTTTGCAAAGTTTAAAAATATTATTTTTCTCTTTGGATATGAATATTCGTTAAAAAAATCGATTAGTATAAGAATTTTGAAGTATATATTTATTTAAGGAAGTGTCCTATAATCAAAATATATGAGGTGCTTGATGGTTAATGATAAATACTAACTTTTAAAGTTCTAAAAAATGTATTTTAGATGCAAACTATTGATAAAAATATTGAAAGAATAAAATTATGATGATAACAATAATAATACAATAATTGTTAATAATACAAATAAAAATAATAATAATAATAATAATAATAACAATAAAATGTCTTTATTGAAATATTTTTAGGGATATTGCAATAAAAAAATTCAAGAGTAAAGAACTGTTCTAACAGGTAATCATTAAAATTCATTATTATCATCCGATAATTAAACATTTATTTCTAAATTAACAAATAGTGCCAAACATATTAAAAATAAAATAATTAAACACAAATCAGTTGGAATACAACCCGATTTAAAAAAAATATATATCATTTTAGCACTTAGCAAGTACACGTTTGATACTTAACATAAAAACAAAAAAAAATACTTGTTTTGTTAAGTTAATGATTTTCCATTCTGAAAATGCTAAGATAGAGTATTTAAAAAATCATAATACTATCCAAAGATACTAAAATAATTAAATACATATCATGTTGTAGATTTTGTTCTCTATTGACCTCATCTAAAACAACTCCCAAAAGTATACTTGATGGATATTTCACATTTTCTTCATGTCTAGCATATCCCAAGTACCTACCACAACAAACTAGCTACATGAGCACATACTCCTAATGTCCTTGCTCCCATTTTGCATGTGCAATATGTTCCTGATATAGGATCCACATTTTGATCAGGATTTTCAAGGTACGAAATAAAAATGAAATATCTCACCGACTGAGTAAAACGAGAAAATAGTTTTGCTCTTATAAGTCCTGGTTCAAATAACTGAGTTTGAAAAATAAATTCGTTGTTTGGGTTGCGTTTTGTGGTGTCTTGAATATTGGAGATAATCAAACTTGGTATGTTTCTAACGTTTTCAGCCTTAGGTAATCATAATTTAGTCTAGGAACTCCTTCCAAGTTATATTCGTGAATGTTAATCCAGGGGCCATGACCTCTTGCATGAAACATTTGATGTTGCTGAACTCTTGTTTGAAGCAAATTAATGTTATCTCCATTTCTAATTTCTAACATACGTTGTGCAAGCTCCTCATTTGCATCTTGCATGTGAAAAGGCTCGTGAAATCTGCTTAATATAGCGCACGCAATTTTCAAAAAAATCTGACAAGTGTACACAGTGTTGAATTGGTATCATATCCCTAAAAAGTTTAAAAACTGATTTTAAATGTCCATTTCTTGATTCCACTATCCAACTGCCTTTGATTACGTAACAGGTGAGGTGGAATTTCGTAGTTTAAATTTAGTTCCTCAAGAAATCGAACAGTATCCCTATAGCCACGATCTACAACAAATATATCACCTTCTTGAACCCATTCCTTAATCTGTGTTGATCTTATCATATAAAAGAATTGCTGCGTCATTATTGCGAACATCCGAGAAGTATGGACCATGTACATCTAAAATATATCTATCCGGAACGACTACTATAGGCCTGCTTTTAACAAATTATACTTTTTATGGTAACAGTAAGACTGTCGTTGAATTCAAAAATGGAAGCTTTTTGGAACTTTTAAATATGTACAGTCAGGGTATAAAATTGCTTTTGGATATTCTGGTTCAGAATTGTAGAAAATATTTGAAAATCTGGTGACATGGCTATTTATGAATTGGTCTTTATTTTGAACTTCTGGACAATCAATTCTAAGTTTTCAGGTACAAATGTGACTGTAAAGCTCTGTTTTACCGTGGTAATAGCTATACTTACATTTTGTCAGCACTAGTAATTCAATAGCGTTTTTAAACAGGTATCTGACAGGTATCCCTGTCCCATTTTCATCAAAAAAGTTATTAAATGTTTCTTTGTGACATTCCTTAAATGACCGCCATATTATACAGGATTGCAAAATTGAAATAATTCACGAAATTGGTTTTTCTTTAAAGATGTAATTGACTCAAAGTCATCGTCATCAAATTTGGCCTTATCTTCGTATTTTGAAAATGATACTTTCTGAGCATATCGCCTTATTTTTCTAAACCATTCACCGATTTCTGGTCTCGTCATGCTTAATCGTAGCGGTAGGTACAGATATGAGATTGTCCATAAATTCAAGTTGTATTAATCCATTTTCAGTTAAATGTTGAATACAGCATCGTGTTTCCAAGGGTAAATAAATTGTAGTTTTTAAAAAAAAGTCTACTCTTGCATCAATGCTCACTCGAAATCGACAAATTCTCTGACAAACAAACCAATTCATTGTGCTATACTGTACTAAAACGTCCATAAGGATTGCCAACGGATCATCTCCCATTTCAATTACTCTGTTTATTCGTCTTTTACAGTTTAAACAAATTTTGGACTGTTCGTTTAACATAATGTCATTGAAACGAAACTGTAATTTTGCGACGTTTTTCTTCCGCTCTACATTAATATCATTTTCGTCATATATTTTGCAATTTGAGTTTTCCCCACCACAAGTATAACATTTTAAAAAATTATAATTTTACAATTTTCGTATGAAATAATTGTTGATAGTTAATGAATTATTTAAGGACAACCATAATAACAAAATAACGTCAAGGCATACATCGCAAAATTAAAAAGTTTTAAAAAAGTTGATTGAGGAAGCCGTTACTATGTGGTAGTTCGATATCATAAGAAAACGAGTAAAACACTACTATTCTCCAATATATTGACAATAAATACATTACATACACATTAATTATAGAAACTGAAATAGCTTCAAAAAACGTACAAAATAAGTATTTATCCTATCAATATTTTTATCAATAATTTGCATCTAAAATACATTTTTTAGAACTTTAAAAGTTGGCATTTATCATTAACAATCATAGCTCCTCGTATATTTTGATTATAGGACACTTCGTTAAATAAATATATACTTCAAAATCCTTATACTAATCGATTTTTTTAAAGGATATTCATATCCAAAGTGAAAAATAATATTTTTAAACTTTGCAAAAGAAGGAATCTTTGGGCCTGTTTTTGGTACACCCTGTAGGCTCACAAAAATTTCCCGCATATGTAAGTGTCATCCAGGGTCATAATACCTATATTGTACAAAAATTTTGAGAAAAATCTACTGAAACCCAGGATCCCACTTGTTCGGGTGCCATATCCTTTCGTCACAACACTTTCAATTTTTAATTGCTTTGCGATGTTCATTCTAATTGCAAGATAGTCCAGTCTTTTAGCTACAAGGGGCGGAAAAAACCTTCTTAACATATGGGCAACAAAACTGTAAATGTATTTTTCTTGACTAGAAGGTGGACACCTGGGTGGCCAATTGATATTTTGGGTGTACCCCTTAGTTTCACCACTGTTAGAACAACTAACTTTGGTAAGAATTTTTAGATCTACTCCAAGCTTAATTTATGCAATATAATATAAAAAAAAAATAAAATGGAACGGCTTGTTTAAGGGTGGTGGACCGTCTTATTAATCCCAGAACTTACTTTTTTCCGCGGAAATAATACGGAAATATACTGTTGACAAATAAGGATTAAAATAAACATTTTGTATTTCTTTCATTATTCTCGTAGGAGTAGTCATATCCGAGATAAATAGTAAATATCGGGGGGCTCCCTCATGGTAAGAGGAGCCAAGGCGTCTGATGCCCCCGATCCCCTACCGTTTAGGCGCGTATATTGGTAGGTAAGATTTTTTTTAGACCTACGCTAAGGTTAATTATATATAAAAAGCCCCTAACTGTAAATGTAACCCCCAACATTTTTATTACTCGGAAAAACTGAGACCACTTTTACCCATAAAATGTACCCTTTAAATAGGCGTCTTGACCTTATTTGTTCGTGTAATTGTAGCTGTTTCAAAAAACAAAAAACTAATTAAGTAGATGAGTAATGAAAGTTGTAGTTTTATTTTAAAAATTGCGAACGTTATTAAATTAAAGAATTAATTTAATAATTAATTAAAGAACAGTAGATACGCTTACCTATAGAGGAACAAAATAATATAAATACAAAAAAAATATTACAAAAGGTGTAAAAATTGACCACCATGGCGAACACGTTGATGCGACAAATGAGAAATCATCTCACCTGAAACAACATTTCTTCATCGATCTCATCTTAAAGAACAATTTCAAAAACTCGAAAAATGCATTCTCATAGTTCTTCTCAAGTTTCTACAGAGTCCTTAGCCTTAATATCTCCAGCAAAAAAATCAGGTGGGGTGAGGTCAGCTAACCTCGCCGGTCACTGGTTTATCAGGATCACGACCTATCCAGTGTTCTGGAAACTGGGTATTTAAAAAAATACACATATTTTGTGAAATGTGAGGAGGTTCACCGTCGTGCATGTACCACACATGCTTCTTCTAATATATTGAGATACGACTTCTATTAATTCTGGTAATGTATTTTATAAAAAATTAAAGTAGTAGTTGTCATTAAAGTGTGAGGTTAATTCAACTGGTCCAATAATAAAAGAAAATATTTGAGGAAACTTCCAGAGCCTATGATATTGGTAGTGGTAAAAATAATAATTCACTGAAAAAAAGAGATCTGCGATGAGTGTTCCATGCATGTTAAACTAATTGTGAAAACAGGAAGAGCTGCAGAGATAAAGCAAAATTTTAACTTGTAAGATGTATCGTCACACAAATAAATAAGCAAACTGTGAGAATCATACACAATGACTTTATTACAGAATTTAATAGTTAATAGTAATGATGTGACGGATGTGCCGGTCAAAAAACGTATGGTGTAGGTATTTCAAGTCGTAGATTTAATATCTTCTCATTATCTTTGCTACTTCTACTGTATTAATATGGTGGACGGTAACCGTAGCAAGTAAAGGGACTACGCGGAGTACTGGTTCTGTATAGCGTCGACCAGTACATTATGGCTGCATTTTTTATTACGGTTTTAGTAATTGCGGTAACTGCAACATATGTACCTACAATGTACAGTTAATGATCGCCTCTTGTCTTAGCGACTATACACAAAAGTAAAAACAATATACTGCGTGGAAACCACTTATGGAATAAAATTCATAATTCGATGAGTAATAATAATTGCGTCAAACGTCTGGGTATGTAGCCTCTAGTCATCTGTTATGATTTTTTTTGTCCAAAACACCAATTCCCTCCCCCCCCATCAACTTACAAGTTATGACATCATCGAATATTTTTTGTGGTAACCTTATTTTTTTCCAATAATGGATAATACTGCTTTTTCAGGCTTAGGCAATACCGCGCCAAGTGGAGTTTGAAGTAAATAGCTTCCAAGATACATGGTGTTAAGGTTATGTCATGCCGTCTGAAATAAATAATTTTCAAGATACTATAGTGGAGGAATTCAGTGACGTAAATTCTGAAAATGTTCACCATTCACTTACCAACAATGGACAAGTGTTTCATAAAATTCTCTCCGAACGTTATTTAAAGTCTCTGGTGAAATATTCCTAATTTAAATTCTGATTCTATCTTGCAAATCCTCAAGATTATTCGGCATCTTTACATATACTTTGAATTTTATGTAGCACCATAGAAAAAAATCCAATGGTATTAGGTCTGATGACCTAGATGGCCATTCAATTGAACCTCTCCATCTGTTTGGGAAACTTTGATTTAATAAAATAAAAATAATTTCAACTTCAACATCATGTATCTTGGAATCTATTCACTTCGTGCTCCACTTGAGCGTTATTGCCGAACTCAGAAAAATCAGTATTATCCACTATTCGTGAAGAAATAGGGTTAACCACAGAAAATTTTCCATGACGTCATATCTTGTAAGGTGGTAGGGGAAAATTGGCGTTTTGGGCAAAAAAAAATCGTAGAGTTGACTAGAGGCTACATACCTAGGCGTTTGACGCAGCTGTTATTACTCATTGATTTATGAATTTTATTCCATAAGTGGTTTTCACACTGTATACAAATTGATATAATATTATATACTATAGAAGCTCTATATATATCTGGGACGAATTGTCAATGCGTGTTTTCTAGTGATGTGCCTAACTCTGTAACTATTAAATAATTAAAATAAAAACACCACAGATGAAATATATGGCTTCAGGTAAGGCATTACATTGAAAATCCGGCGCATAGCAGCTGGATTAAGACGCCAACACCACACTCAAAATCTGACAGTGTTGCATACCATCAGCAATACTGTCTAAATAGGATTCGAGCACTTAGGGCTATCAAGAAAACGCTGAAAAGGCGGGTGAGAAACAAAACACGTTGTTCCATAAAAATTCTTCCCCCCTGTTTTAAGAGCCACAGTGTCGTGTCGGTAATCCTTCTAGAAGAGAATCTAGGAAACGACCCGTCTATTCAACAGCGATACTCTTCCAATCGCACACTTCGAGGCCTTCTGCCGTAGCCATATTGAAGAGCCAGAAGTGTGTCCGGCAATCAGTACGGAGGAAGTCCAACAAGCTCTTGTTGGCAATTAGAACTTCGCTTCCCCAGCCCAGATGGCATAAACAACTGGTGGTGGAAGAAATTTCCTTCCATTCACCGCCATCTGGTTGAACGAGGGGCAGCAGATCTCCGACTGGTTTGTCGAGAAACGTACTATACTTATCTCCAAAAAGGAGGATCCTTCAGAAACGAAGAATTATAGACCGATCACTTACCTTATCTCCTGTTGCAAGATATTTACACGTATCTTGTATGCTAGGACATTGAGGTCCGTTGATCCGGTTTTTCAGCAGATACATGATCAGCATGGTGGTAAGAAGGGCATAGCAGGTTGCAACATCCCTAACAATATCAGGCCAAATATTAACATGAAGAGAACTATCATTGATAGTGATTCTTAATGGTGGCATGCGGATTTTCACCATTACATTTGTTATTCCGTTATGAGGAAAACACATATAACTCATTAGTCGTTAGTGAAAAATTATTTTGTTAGAAAATTATTGTCTAAACTTCCTTCTGATTCATTTACAGAACCATAATCGAAATGCTGTATCAGTGTATTTTATGACAAAATCTCATGAACACGTTGAAAATAAAATAGTTTTTATTGCTGCTCTTTCAACATTCTTTGAACATCTCTCTTATTGAGCTGTACCGCTACTTTTTTGAGCTCACACGTGGATTACGAAATCCAAAATATCTACTTCCACATCTTCAATGAGTATAAATCGGGAATAACCGATTTCACCAGTGTGTGTGTGTGTGCTAAAAAAGTACTCTTTTTTCGAAAACGTCGATCAACTGCTGCAAATGTATTTATATTGATGATGTACATGCCGATTGGGAAATTCTACCGCATACCGCATTTCAGATACAATACAAGACAATTACAATGGCATTCACCATATACCATGTGAAGGTCAGCTAATTCGTGCAAACTGTATTGGTTATACGATACTTTGAATAAAATTTTACAACTAATCGATCATTGTGGTACACATAATGAATGAATGACAATGTCAAGAGCAAAATAATTAATTAATTGGAAAACTGACTACCTCAGATTTTATTGTTTTCATCTGATAAATGAATAACCCAATTGCAATTTTCTATTTTTCGATATTTTTCTCGGAAAAGGCTACTCGTACGAGAATAATAAAAGAGATAAAATGCTTATTTTAATCCTTACATTTCAATGATATAGTTTTTTTACCAGATTTTTTCGAAGAAAAAAATATTGTGGTGGTGGTAATACTAATAAGCCAGCCTTCCCATTTTTTTTTCATATTGCAACAAAATGCCTGGAGTCGATCTAAAAATTCTTAGTTGTTTCGACTTAATGGCGTTTTCGTGTTTTTCTTTTGTAACTATAACGAGCTGTAACTTTTTTAATAATTTATATAAGGTCGTACTATTTCCGCTTCCAAAGCCAATCACTGACGCCAGGAGACGAGCTACCCCCAACTCGGAAAATTTGCTAAACCTCTTCTTTGTCGCAAAATAGAAATATTTTATTTATCATCTCCAATGTGTGGTATATCCACTACACAATCCACACTTAAAATTGCATAGCTTCTGCATTTTGAGCTGACATACAAGCCGCTAGAAGGCTCAGGGAAGCATTTTTGGATAACCACGTTTTTGGTCAATTATCATGATTTTTACATAAGAATTTACACCTCAGTTTTATTAAGTATTAAACAAACACCCTGTATATACTTTATTTCAAACTTATTTGCAACATAAAAAACATCGGCTTTGTTGACGGTGGTAAAGGGATAAAAAAAGCCGATCAAAGAAGACGACGTTTTTTATGTTACAAATAAGTTTGAAATAAACTGTATCATACACTGACCAACGTTCGAACCCATTACAGCACGGGGAAAAAATACAATAATAATTATATTTAAATAAAAACAATACAATATAAGAATATAGATTAGTTAATTGACATTAGGAATCTGATTTCTTATATCACAAATATTACATTGAAAGATATCAATTACAGTACGCATAGTTTGGTAATTCGAGTACATTACATGTAAAGGTGAGAAACTAAGTATATTCGTGCTAGGCGTTGGCAAATAGAATAAGGAAGTGTTGTATATAAAAATGATACGTAAAAATTGATGATACGGAGAATTTCAGGGCAATCAATTTTATTACAGAGAATTTTGTATAAAAAAAATACTGAATGGCAATTACGTCTCGTACAGAAATTTAACGTGAAATCGCTGAAGCAAACCATCATGAGGTGTCCCTATTTCAGGATATACTCCATCATCCCACTGCGCTACCAAGCTCGGTAGCGCAGTGGGCCAGAGTGTTAAGTAACAAACATATCTGGTTTACCGTCTATCGACTCCCGGGTTCAAATCAAGGTTTCGATTCTGACAAAGTTGAAGGGATTGGTTGTGTGTGTCCGCATTTTTTCCAACTGTGTAACCCCTGTCCGTGCAGCTCCGGCTTTGGTTTGGGGGTTTTCTAATTTATATGGCGTGTTTTATGTTTTATGTTATGTTATGTCTATAAGGTAAATAGGTTTAGGAATTTGCGTTGATTATTTTCAATATTATTAATACATCATATCCAGGATTACATATAATAGCAGAATATTCTAATTTTGAGCGTACAGAAACATTAAAGAGGAGAAATAAAGTGGTATCATCTCTAAAATATTTTGTTTTTAAGAAGGAAACATTCATTATTTTTATGGATCTATATATTTTTAAATCATCTGTATACAAAAGAGAAGATGCATTGGAGGTCAGACACGATATCGTTTATAAACATTATGAACAATAGGGGTGCAAGGTTGGAACCTTGGGGAACACCAGATTTAGCTATTTCTCTAGACTTGCAACCATGGTACTCTACATACTATTTTCTATTGTGCAAATGGGAAGAAAAAATATAATGAGAGAATCAACAAAACCGAATAAACTTAATTTGCTAAGTAGTACGCCATGGTCTAGACTGTGGTGGATCTACCAGCCATAAATCCATTATGATTAAGGCAAATGAGAGGCTTGACATGAGGAAAAATAATATAAATAATACAATTTCAAAAGCTTTACAGAAATTGTTCAATTACACTATAGGTCTATAATTTGAAAATAGGACATATTCTTGATTGTTTTCATATGTCAGAAAATGTTTTAGAGCGTAACGGTAGGTTAAAAATAATTGTTAACGGGATTGTAAGTAATACTGCACAGTTCCTTAAAAGAAAAGCTGGGAGATCATTGAACCAGCAGTACATTTGGGGTTACATTTTTTTAGGGCTTTTAAGACATCATCTTCAGAAATTTCTTTTAGTAGCAAATGAGAATATCATGACAATTATTATCTAATAGCGTATCTGTATTTGAATTTATGATATGATGTTTCGAAATATTCAGAAAATTTGTTAATAATTATCGTAGGATCATCAAAAGACTCATTTTTATATCTCATATTATTGGGAATATTAGATAAGGTTTTTTCTCGTGAATATAAGACGAGAAACGGTTGGGATTCGATTTCATTTGATTTTCTATGTCACTAATATAATTTTTATATGCTAAGTCTAATGAAAGTATATCCATCATGGACGTTCTGGTTTTTACCTTTTAAGTTAACATCTGTAAAGTAAGACAAATCTGACCAATCTGTATTTAAAAATTGTTCATGTAGTAGGTGAAAATCGGCTTACCGAAAATTAAAATTTAATTCTGTATCTTTGAAAATTTTGACGTTGAAAAACTTGAGAATAAATAATATCTAGTTAGGGGTGGTGTAGATCTACAAGTAAAAGTGGTTCGTCACTCTCATTTACTAAAACATTCTTATTACTGAGAACTAAATCTAAAGGACGATTATTTATATCTCTTGTTAGGTTAATTTGTGTATGGTTTTTTTAATGGAAATGTAATGTGGAATTTACAATAACGACCTAATAGGGCCGTGAGGATTGTTAGCTGTTGAGGTTTATTTATATTTTCTTAGACATTTTGCCAAATTTATTACAAGGGATCAATCAGGAGTATGTGGTTTCAGCACGATGGTGCTTGATGATTGATAGATCAGTGAAAAACCTTTTAAAACGTTCTCAAAAAGGTATTGACGCTGAACGTGGTCCATGAACTGTTTAAACATTTACTAACAATTACCAAAAAATAATACACAGGGTGATGTTGTTGGCACTGACTGCAACGCTGCAATTGAGTCTGGTCCTCGAATGTTTCCAAAGTAAATTATGATTTTGATTGGACTAATGTAATAGTTGTACCAAATTTTATCCAAATATTTACAGCCATTGCAGCAATATAGCCGACTACAGTTTTAGTCAAAAACTATAAAACACCGTATCTCAAAAACGGTTAACATTTAAGGCTAAGTTTGTGACGTTTTGAACTTAACTAATTGTAAGTGTGCTTTCTTATCTTCCATTACACGATATCACTTTAAATCTGAAACACTCTATATACTTAAAGACAAATCTTCTTGTTACGTGATAACTAAAGTTGGCAAAAATGCGCCGCAGAACATAGGCGTATAACAATGTATGCACAACTTACCCTCATAACTAGCTTGATTATCACAAACTGGAAAAGATGTGTAAAAACTTTGCAGCATCATGTATGTTTCTATGGCTGTCTCCGAGAATAATGTTCGACGTGGTGAAAAAAAATGCTTATATTTTAAGAACGACCGTTCGACAGCTATTGATGTAATACAAGCATACTTAAAATAGTCCTTGAACTCACCTAACGGATCTGCAGATGCACCATCACTACCATCACAAATTTGTCTTAATCTGGTAAAATCGGTGTCTTGCTTTAACACACGTGAGAACTTTTCTCCAACGGGCTCAATTTTTATGTCATCTATAGAGTGTAGCAGTCGATTTACTTCGTCCACTATTTGTAGTGACTCCGCTAACGACAACGCACTGTTCTCTAAGTTTTGTATGGCGTCATGTAATCCCTTCAGTTTTTGTGAATAGTTTTTAAAGCTGTTTCAACAGAAACATCTTCGAATTTTGTCTGGCTTTCCTTAATAGATGCAGCCTCGTCTGGATTGCATTGTAGTATTACAGCTTTTATTTGTTGTAAATATTCAGCATAATAAAATGCTGCCTCCAACCATATTCCTCAACATGTAAGAATTGACTGTGGTGGTTCGGGAATACCGGGACACTTGCTATGAAATGCACGAAGACGTTTAGGAGATTTAAGAAACACTTTTTTTAGTACTTGCTATTAATGCATCTACCTTTGGAAAACCTTGACGAATAGTTTCTGCCACAAGATGTAAAGCATGCACTTTACAGGTAACATGTACTAATCTACAATCGTGTTCTGGAAGAGAACGGCCTACTAAACGCATTGTTGCGGCACCATCGGTCACAAACATCAACACTTGACTTTTTGACAGGTAAATTTTTTCTAACGTCTCCAGCACCACCCGCGTGATTGTTTGGCCAGTACACTCAGTTAATCTTTTGCTAGCTAGTAACAGTGGAAATATTGGTTTAAGAGGGTTCAGTACACGTACTATAACATTTACAATAGAATTTCTTTTATATACGATCTGTCGTCTCGTCAACACATAACCACAGCCGTATATTTTTTAGTACACATTTGATCTTATTTACAATGTCTTCGTTTGCAGCTGGTACATAATTACGCAACGTTGCGCGACTTGTCACCTTGGGATTGTATTTATTCCAGAACTTCTGAAATGGTTGTTTATCGAGTATGTGCAGGGGAACATCACAGTCAATCAGCATTAAGAGTAAATTGAACATAAACTGTATTGTCGAAGGCACGCAATTTTTTTAGTTTTATGTTGCACAGAATTTACGTGACGTTTACAATCACGTTTGTCCCAGCACATCAGGTCAGTCTTGCACATCTTACAAATTTTTTACCCTTAGGCAGGTCTGACATTCTTTATTATTAAATTAATATCAAGAATAAAATACAAAAAATAAAATTATTAACAATACAAAGGAGAGAAATAAATTACGTTATTGACACCTCGACGCATAACAGTAGACTAAAATAGTAAACAAGTCTCGCTTCATACTTGGGTATTTCTCCACCTGGCACCGCCCATGATTTCGGATCGAAATGCCAACTCTAGTGAAACCTGAAAATAACGGAAAAGTCGCATTGGTTCATTGGCATTTAAGGAAAAACATTCACTTTCCTCGAAGTAACCGTAATAAAAAAACTTGGAGCCTTATTACAAGAGATTTACTCTCGAGTAAGTACCCTTTACCTTTGTTGATTTACTCCTATCTTATCATTGTCAAATATTTTATGTCAATAGTTAAATCGTCATTAAAGACACTTTGACGTGAAATATCTGACCACTGACGACTCTCTCCAATAAACCCTGAGTGTTATGGGCTATTAGCTTTATTTCGTAATAACCAAACCCTAGGAAAATAATCTAATCCTTCTTTTATATTTAATTTTATTTCGAATATGTTCATAAAGATACGCAATGAAAGGCGACAAAAAGTTACCCATTGCTGTCCCTTCATTTATTCAAAGAAATTATTACGGAAGTGAAAGTAATTTTGCTTTACTCACAATTTTGTGAGTTTAATGTATTCTTTTACTACTTTTTGATTAAGATTGTTTGTTTCATAGGCGCCGCCAAGGAGGGGCAAGAGAGGGCAATTACAAATCCCATATTCCAATGCCTCAAATAGTAAGATATAGCATAAATCATATTTCAACAGCCGCCGCGCCGCTTCACTGTGGGCCAAATTTAAAAAACGCGATTGAAATTCATACTTCTTCTTAGTTAATAATTTTTTATTAGTGAAGTTGTGTTGCTACAGGTTTTTTAGGCTGCTGAATCTAATTATGAGGTGATTTTAGTGCCCCGAATTAAAAGTACCCTTAGGAGGAGGGTAAAATAAAAAAAAATAAGGAAAAGATATTTATTCATCTTAGGGGGTAACATTTGTATAAAAATAGAAAACATTAAAATGTAACACTGTATTCGTTTATAATATTGTTTGGGTGTCT
This sequence comes from Rhamnusium bicolor, assembly GCA_029963845.1. Taxonomy (NCBI): domain Eukaryota; kingdom Metazoa; phylum Arthropoda; class Insecta; order Coleoptera; family Cerambycidae; genus Rhamnusium; species Rhamnusium bicolor. The sequence continues at coordinate 362,008 of JANEYF010005840.1, forward strand.
GAATTACATTTTAAGGTTGTTTCTATTGTAAGTATCGAATACGACCCTATTCATAGTAACAATTTGTATTAGAGCTTCCAAAACAAGCGCGTCGCGCCGCGCATTCGCAAGCGTTGAAGCAACATCCAGTTTAGACGAACAGTTTCGCAGTTCTCCATCCAAACTGCATGTTGCTGCAACATTTACAAATGCGCTACGCGGCGTGCTTGATTTAGAAGCGCCTTAAAATAATTTTCTAAATAATCCAAAACACTTCCGTTGTGTCACCCCTGTGTTCGATAATTTTTTTGTGTAACATTAGACAAGTTAATTTTTTATCAGACACTTAAGGGCAATGAAAAAAACAAACACAAAACGTTGGGACAACTTTTATCACAAACAATCCTCAGAAACACTATTTACGTAGCACTGCACAAATAGTTCACCACATCTGCTGTTTACAAAGTAGCAGATAGTAGCAGCTAATTTTTGCATTTATAGACTCTAAATAATCTGCTTAAGTCAAGTCTAAGAATTGTTGGTAATTCCTTCAATTTGCAGATCAGGTAATATTCTAGAAATTATACTAACGAGGCTTATGTATTGAGGCCATGTCTAGGAACTTTATATGCATAATATGGAATATAAAATATGCTTGTTCCACAGTCTAAACAAATCCTTACAAGATACTTCAAACGACTTTAGTTGTTACCTATCTGTAAAGAGCACTTTAAGGAGGAATAAATGTACGTTTAAAAATTTCCTGGTTTTTCTTCTACTTTGAAGTGCTCCAAAATATTCACACGTAATGCAGGGTCAAAAATTAATAGCTCTACACGTGATTTATTACAACAGTGACATATTTTTTAGTTAAAAAATAATTCAAACAAAAAAAATTTCGATCATTTTTTTTAAATCTGGCCCGCTGTGCGCTTTGGCCAACCAAGGTTTTTGGGATTGGTACACTTGAAACTAATAAACAAATACAGATACAAATTTCATCCGTTTCCAACTGATTGTTACTTTATTAGTGAAATAATAGGAATTAATGACTGTGCATTGATAAGTGGTAAGTTGATGATCCAATTGATGAAGAGACGCATCGATTTTCCAAGTTTATGTATATTTGGTACGAAATACAATTTAGGTACGAATTGGATATGCAATATATTTTTTTGAACTAGTGTTAAGGTTGTTACATGATTTAAATACATTTCTGATTTCTGTAATCATTAGTTTTTTATTACGATAAGATTGATCAGATTAATGACTGTTCACCCTTCCATAATAGTCCGCTTTGTCTAAATTAACAATCTTATTACCTTCATTAGCTTTTACATAAAAACAGTTTTTCTTACGCAACCCGTTTGATAATTTTCTGTGCTATGTAAATTTTGATTTTCTACTAACTGTAACAATATTTGCAGAAATTTTATTTCTGAAAGCTTCTCTGACAAATTATTTAGGGGAGTCAGGACGGTATTGATTTGAACTTTCAACACCTCCTACAATCTCATCTAAGACTTCTTCAGAAATTAATAAAGCAAAATATAATCCCTTTGTATAATGGAGACTAAGTAAGTTCTTCTGTATTAAACAAATACAAATTTCTACAATGTTGATAACTTTCTGAGGAACATATTTTTCGACATGTTACCAATTATTTATCTGACTTTTTTATTTTGTTACTACGTTTTCTTAATAAATTTAGCGTTACTTAATAATAAAACGCATTCCTCTGAAAATCGCACCTTTGACCTCTCAAAATGAGAGAAAGTTTAAAATTTGTATTGACTCCATACGAATCACAGTTTACACATGGTCTCAGCAGCAGCAACATTGGTATGACAGTAGTTCATACATCCAGAAACAAATTACAACAACTATCAGGGAAATCAAAAGACAAAATCGGAATAAAGGTCGGGAATTTACGAAATTAGTATAAGGACTGGAATCAAAAGTATATTGGGCAAACTATTCAGATAGGTTTAAAGAATAAAATACTTATTTCAAATATGGAAGAACAGACAAGTCTAGTGTTGCCCAACGTGCGTTTGAGAACAGCCATACGATATATTTAGCACTTTGAGATTAATTAGAAATAGCACAAATAATTGACACCTGGATGCATTTGAACTATAAAGAAAGTGTGAATAGCGACGGAAGACTTATTCCAGATAGTTCACCTTACTGGTTTGTGAGTCACACGGTAAAGTCACGATGTCATCATGACACGCTGCAACTAGTTGGTTTCGGTTCGTAGAACCAAAAGAGAGTTTAGGTATAAATACAGCAGTGTTTATTTGAGTTTCATCTCCAGATGATGCCAACTTAATCGTCAAAACCGCGTCGAGTTATACAGAGTGTCCCAGATTTAAACGGACATGCTCTATTGGAAGGTAGAGCACACTCAGCTGAGTTCAAAACACCCCTATACTTACCGTTGAATGTGAACCGTTTTTGAGATACGAGGTGTTTTATGGTTTTTGACCAGAACATTAGTCCGCCATATTTTTGAAATGACTGCACATATTTAGATAAAATTTGGTTTTAGGTTAATAAATAGCTTAAGTAATTTTGGAAAAATTCCAGGGCCGACCTCCATTTTTTTAATATGGCTGTTAGGGTCGTAACATCACACTGTATATTATTTTTTGGTAAATGTAAACTTTTAAAAAGCCTATAGACCAGTTTATGAAATAATGTCATAATATTTGATGGCACGTTTATGGTTATTCTTCAATAAATTTTCAAAAGTATTCAAAGACCAAATTTGACATTCTACAAATAACACAGTCCAGTTGCTAACATCATTATTTTATTATTTTTAGCTAAATACCCCACAGAAGAGGTTGTTATTTATTTTTGTTTTGACAATTAGTGTTTCTAAGCTTTTTTTTAGGTTAAATTTCATCCAAAATAATACACATTCCATTTCTTTCATGAAAGAAAAAATAATGTTAGTGAAGAGGCTTGAATTAACAAGCACAATTTAAAAAAATATTAAACACCTTTTGAGAATAACTTGAAAATATTAAATACAAAAGTTTGCAATTTTATTTTGACAAAATAAATTTATTTAGAACTTTAAATAATTGAAAAAAAAAATCAAAAACTGTACAAATAATTAAAACTATAACAGGTTTTCAAAATGAATGCCCCCATACATTTTCGAGAACGTTTTAATATGTTTTTCACTGACCTATCAATCACTTCCGGGTTATTTCTAATGTTATCACACACAGTAATAATTTTTCTAGAAGCTGTTCTCGTGTATTGAACTCTTCATTGTACACCTCTGATTTGAGATGACTCCATAAAAAATAATCCAGAGGTGTAAGATCAGGAGACCTCGGTGGCCAGTTTACCGGACCTCTGCGACCAATCCATCTGTTGGTGTAATGCTGGTTCAGATGATCCCGAACCGGTACAGAAAAATGGGGTCCAGCACCATCGTGCTGAAACCACAAACCCCTAGTATTGATGCCTTCCAATAAATCTGGCAAGATATCTCTAAGGAAGTTTAAATAAACTTTACTAGTTAGCCTTTCTTCAAAAATGCCCTATTAGATGATTATTGTAAATACCACAATACACATTAATATTAAATCTGTATTGGGAATGTTTCTGAATCACTACATGTGGATTTTCGTTTGCCCAAACATGTTGATTTCTACAGTTGTTAATTCCGTCACGTGTGAATTGGGCTTCATCCGTGAATAGAAGTCTCGATATTGTTCTTCTGTGAGCCAAAATCCACCTACAAAATGTTAAGCGGGGAACGTCGTCACCGTCTTCTAGACGTTGAACTGTTTCAACATGAAATGGATACAAATTTTTCTTATTTAATGTTCGCCATACTCTTGTCTTAGGTACTGCTAACTCATTACTTATTTTTCTAAGACTTATGGATGGATTATTTTCCACACCCTGTAATATTTGCTCTTCTTGTGGAAAAGCTCTGGGAACATGTTCATGCTTTGTCATTGACGAAAATTGTCCATGTTCCCTACTAAATTGGCATACCTCTGAAAACGTTTTATGATCTGGTGCACGGCGATTTGTAAAACGTCTTTGATACTCTCTTTTTGCAGCTCTCCCATTTTCGTCGCAAAAGCCATACACAAAAATAATATCCGCATAATCTTCATTACTAAATTGAAACGGCATCTTAAAATTTTTAGTTTTATAACTGGTTTTTTATCACTTATTCTAATAATTACTAAGAACGAACAGCAATTCTTATTTGTAAAATTACACATTTGACATGTGCCTACTTGGGATTTTTAATTCAACAATGTCATGTGTTAATCGCATCGTTTTATATTTATTTTTTATTCGTGAAATAAATGGAATGTGCTTTATTTTGGACGGAAAACACTGAATGTTAAAACAAAAACAAATAACAACCTCTTCTGCGGGGTATTTAGCTAAAATTAATGAAATAATGATGTTACCTACTGAATTGTGTAATTTGTGGAATGTCAAATTTGGTCTTTCAATACTTTTGAAAATTTATTGAAGAATAACCATAAACATGCCTACAAATATTATGACATTATTTCATAAACTAGTCCATAGGCTTTTTAAAAGTTGACTAACATTTACCAAAAAATAATATAAAGTGTGGTGTTAACGGCCCTAAGAGCCATATTAAAAAAATGGAGGTCGGTCCTGAATTTTTCCAAAATTACTTAAGCTATTTATTAACCTAAAAGAGTATAATATGTATACTAAATTTTATCTAAATATGTGCAGTCATTTCAAAAAATATGGCGGACTAAAATTCTGGTCAAAAACCATAAAACACCCCGTATCTCAAAAACGGTTCACATTCAACGGTAAGTATAGGGATGATTTTGAACTCAGCTGAGTGTACTCTATCTTTCACTAGAGTATGTCCGTTTAAATCTGGGACACCCTGTAGTACCAAGTGTTTTGGTGTTTCCAATCCACTTTAAGATATTTAGATAAAACACAAAATGATCACTGTTAACAAGTCTTATTTTATTAATTTTAATTTTTTTATGTTATCGGAACGAGTAATAGCGCGTCCTTCCACCCAGCACCGCCCGGGTTTAATCCAGACTGGCCAAGTTGATGAGGTTTAGAGGATGATGTGATCTGTTCGCGTCACCATCTTTCGAAAGGGAAATGAAACTGTGGTTCGTGTGTATTGCGACATTGAGAATTTCTACCCTACCACCAAGTGGGGATCTGGTAACATTTCGAGGTTAGGAATTTCACTGTTATCATAAGCATTTATGAGTTTATCTTCGGGAGTCGATGATTGGCCTTGGTAGCGGAAATAAGCCCACACAAAATAAGTGACAAGAAAACATTACGCAGATACAATATCCGATACAAACATTTACTAACAAATACAAAGCATTTAATTAATTTCAATAATTTCTCTTACTTATAATATCATGAAAAAAAAATTGTTCAAATTGAATGCTAAATTCTACGGATCTAGGAGTCAGGCTTAAAAGTTGAGGTCTTTGGTACATTATCCAAATAACAAGCAATTCATTGTAATCCGGATTAAGATTATATGATGATAAGATGTATTGTTAAGTTCATAAGCTGATTACACACGGCCAATTTTGTATGAATACTTTATTATGATAAAAAAAAATCTAAATCTCATAACATAAATGTTTAGTTTGGATAGTTATCATGATTTTACCACATAAATATGTATGTCAGTTCTAATATAACTACACATTGACTTCAAAATTATACACAGTGTCTCAAAAATAATGTGCCCAATTTCGAGAATCGATAGAACATCTTAAAATTATACCGGTTTGTTATATAAACTGTTTTCGAAACGCGCGACCGTTGCCGAGTAATTAAAATATCGCGATGGAATCGTATTTTTCGAAATATTTTCGAAACCAGTTGAATCATGTACTTTCAAATTTAGGGTATTAAGAAGGTGTGAAATATCGAACAGGTCCAAACCCGCATTGTCGTATGTCATATCATATATTTTTTAAGGGCGTTTAAAATTGACAGACATTTTTTGATATTTAAATTTACCAAAATTCGTTGTCATGTTCTATTATTAGATGTGATGCGTCTTCTTTGGCCGCTTATATTGGAAAACGGTAAGAGACACGGAAAAAGTAAGAATGCGTGCATGTTTGTTTAGAAATGACAAGGTGATATTAATAAAAATCTAGTGACGTTAGAGACAAAAGTTATATGTAAAAAATCGACCCTTGCGGAAAAAAAAAAAAACACCAGGTAGGTGAATATCAGTGCAATAGTGACGTTTCATAGTCATATTGTAGTGTATTATTACATTTTAAGTACTCAATTTAGTGATTCTGGAGGTATTTCAAAAATATATTTCAATTGCAGAATCTTTGGTTACTACCCGAAATCTCGGTTCGCTTTTCAACAAAGGTTACATCACAAACTGATGGTATTAGGAGATCTTCTATGGAATTTTGAAGTTTGGTAGAGTTCTTTCACGCGACATACATATAGTATACGTGATATTAGGCGATTATTTATTTTTCTACTCCCGTTAGATAACAGCCACAGTGTTTCACGCATTTTAGTTAGGTAACTAATTTCATTATCACAATCAGTGAAATAATGAGATTATTATTTCACTGAGTGAGTTAAAAACATTTTAATTTTTCGCACTATTAGATATAAAACTGCATTTGTTAAAGCATTAAAAATTACAGTGGTAAAAAAACTTATTGATTTCATTATAACACATTTATCACAGTTATATAAATTTAAGTCAAAAGTTGCTGTAGAAGACGACGATTCTATGGTATTCTTTTGAGAACGAGTGAGAATTGTTGTTTTTGCATTGCAATATTGAGTTTCATGGAAATAGAATCTTCCACACATCCATCAACAACGGCGATTGATTTCCAGCCACCCCAGTGACGCTTTAGTGTTAGAATATCTGTCCCTCTATTTTCAAGCAATGAGGCCGAGGATCTTCGGAAGCAGTATCCTGTCCAAGTAGCATTTCGAATTGTAATTTGGTCACGTCAACGTTGTGACCGCTGTTACAACGTTGGCACCACCAAATTATGACTCGAAATGCTACTTCAATATTTAGTAGCGTAAGAAATTTAACTATAGAGTTACGGCATAGTTGAAGTCCGGTTTCAGCAGGCCGTAGATCAATAAGTTTTTTGAACGATTTCTATTAATTTAGTTTTCACCTATACCGGGTGGCCCAGGGACTAGGGAACCCCCCAAATTTTTCTACAATTTTTGAGATAGAGAAATTTGAAATTTGTAGGGATGAATCAAGACAAAAATTGTAATTTTTTGATCACCCGCGCCAAAAAAGTCACTTCCGGTTTAACCGGAAGTGACTCCAACTTTCTTATTTTAAATAGCACCCTGTATATTTAGGTAATTTTTCTGATGAATATTTAATTTCCCTTTATAAAGCGTTTTTTCAGATTTAAAATCGGTTCATAAATAACCCAGACAATTACATTTGTTTGTTTCTTTTAAGATGGCCATGCATCTAATAAACGAAATACATTATAAATAAAATAATTGTCAACACTCGTTGTAAGGGTGTCTACCATCATTACTATTATGTAATTGTAATTATTTCTCATTTCATTTTATTTCTTTATTTACGTTTTTTTATTTTTTTCTATATGTTTATTTTTTACATTTCGTGCTACTATAACTTGCTTATTTTGAATAGCATCCTGTGTGTTTTATGTGGTGTTTTTCTTCCTCCACATCAAATTATTCTCTCCGATGATGTATGTATTTGTTATAATAATAACGTTATTAATGCACAAAATGTCGAACATAAAATATTCCTGATACTGTTTTCACTCTTTTCTATGAGTAGGCTGTGTACTCGTATACCTAGGTACGTGAAAAATGTAATTTTTAAGTGATCAATTGTTTAACTTATCAAATTATACCTATTGTAGTATAATAATAATAATAACAAAAAACATAAATTTATTTAATAATTAAACATGTACATCCACCCTACCCGACAAAAAGAACTATTCATTGTAAAAAAAGAAACTAGAAAGTAAGTTTTGGAAGACCAGAGTTATAAACTAGAAAATAATGAAAATACATTGAACTAAAGTACGAGAAACTTATAAAAACTGAACTAAATTAAATGTTAAACCGCTAAAACCTTATAAATTTTGTTCAAAATGGCCTCGGTTTGCTTGAATGCAAGCACGAATTCTTTCTGAACGTTCTCTCATTACATTTCGTAAGTTTTTTGGGATTTCTGTTATTAATTGCCTGTCTCACTCTGTCCTCGAGATCTTCTCTAGTAGTCGGCTGCTGAGAATATACATTATTTTTTAAATATCCCCACAAATAATAGTCTAATGGACTCAAATCCGGTGATCTCGCACCATCTAGTTGGATCATGGTACCTATCCAGTGATCTCCAAAACGATTATTTAAATATCTTCTAACCTCAAGTGTATTATGGGGGGGAGCTCCATTCTATTGAAAAAATAACATTCTTTCTCGAGGCAATAGGTAAATTCTCTAAAGTAAAACGTATTTTCAAATAATTAAGTGAAATTTACAGAAAATGTTATTTAACATTTAATTTAGTTCAATTTTATAAATTTCTGTACTTTAGTTCAATATATAGTACTCACTATTTCTTCATTATTTTTCTAAGTTATAACTCTGGTCTTCCAAAACTTACTTCCTAGTTTCTTTATTTACAATGAATAGTTCATTTTGTCAGGTAGGGTAGATGTACATGTTTAATTATTAAATAAATGTATGCTTTTTTGTTATTACTATTGTTATTATACTACAATAGGTATAATTTGATAAGTGTAAACAATTAGATCACTTAAAAATTACATTTTCACGTACCTAGGTATACGAGTACACAGCCTACTCATGGAAAAAGAGTAAAAATAGTATTAGAATATTTATGTTCGACATTTTGTGCATTATTAACGTTATTATTTGAACAAATACATACATCATCGGAGAGAATAATTTGATGAGAAAAAACACCGCATAAAACACACAGGATGCTATTCAAAATAAGCAAGTTATGGTAGTACGAAATGTAAAAAATAAACATCGGAAAAAATGAACAAACGAAAATAAAGAAATAATCGATATGAGAAATAATTACATTCACATAATAGTAATGATGGTAGACACCCGTACAACGAGTGTGACAATTATTTTATTTATATTGTGTTATTTCGTTTATTAGATTCATGGCCCTTCTTAAAAGAAACAAACAAATGTAATTGTCTCACCAGGTTATTTATGAACCGATTTTAAATCCTGAAAAAAGCTTTATAAAGGAAATTAAATATTCATCAGAAAAATCACCTAAATATACAGGTTGCTATTTAAATAAGAAAGTTGAAGTCACTTCCGGTTAAACCGGAAGTGACTTTGTAACGCGGGTGGATCAAAAAATTACAATTTTGTCTTGATTCATCCCTACAAATTTCAAATTTCTATCTAAAAATTGTAGAAAAATTTGGGGGGTTCCCTAGTCCCTAGGCCACCCGGTACAGAAAATTCATTTTGCATTTCTGGGCGAATCTCGACGAAGTTCACAATGAATAAACATAACTTTCAAGTACTTAGATAAAGCTGATATAAATTAATTTTGTACACATTTGACCTCATAAAGGGTTAGGGCAAATTTGGCAGTTTGACGTTTTGAAATGTCTAATTTAGTCACGATTTCCAATACCAACAAAAATTATTTAAAAATCGTAATATGAATCCTTATTGAAGTATCGAAGGATGCTGTATAATCGATTATTTATCATTTTATTGAAACGTTCAAGGAACGCTTTTAAAATTTAATTGAGATAAGTCAAGAATTAAGTTAGGATTTTTAGGCCAATATGATATACACTGGTATAAGAAAGTTATGTTTTGGTACATCAGATATTTTTCTTTATATCTACAATCCTTTATTGCATTTTATTAAGAACATGTGAAGATATTGTTAAGAAATACCAAAACGAAAAGAGCTTTAATAATGTCTTAAAAAATAATAAACTAAAACAAATGTGGAACCATTCACGGCTGACATTGATACGCCTTTCATACTATTTAATAAGTGGTTTCTTAGAATCTCTTCCATGACTCCTCTATTTGTTTTGAAATGTTTCATTTAAATAACATCGAACTCAAAGTACATAATGGGGAAGTCTGCTTACAGCTCCATCTTCACCAGGATATAAATTAAGCATTGCCGAAAAATTTCATTTCTCAATAAATTGAGATACTGATGTCCATATTAAAATTTGATCAATTATTTCCGCCCATACATTAATTTTTTTGTAGGTGCCGTATGTGGCAAGTCCAATGTGGACTTTCAAAATTCAGTTATGTACAATACCATTGGTAGAAAATTTCCTGATCAAGAGGATTTGGTTAATAAATTGGTCATTAATGATTATCTCACAAAACTGCAATCTTCCATCGGAAAAACAGAAAGGCATGGGACAAACCATTATTGATGGGAAGAGCAACAACTTTTGTAATGCTGTGTATGTTCAAGTCTACGACTGTAATATAATATGTATATAACAGGGCCGGTCGGTCCATGGAAGCAAGGGAAGCAGTGCTTCCCCTGGGATTATTAAAAAAAAACACATAATTGGAACCTATTTATTATTTATCACATATATTAATCATTAAAATTTACTTTTACCCAATTTTAATAGACACGGCCCTACTTTTCAACAGCTGAGAAAGTGCATAAAACCGTAACGATGACGCACTCGATTAATCGAGCCAACACGGCTCTTGCCAACCTCGATATACTTAAGCAATTTCTTGAAATGCATGCCATCCCCACTTCACTAATCTTGATATCTGAGCTGTATAGGCATCGTGTGCGTTTTATTTTATGATTTTAATCTCGATTTTAATATTATGCTTAATATTAATCTTCCAAGTATTATTCTCAGCTTTTGTGCTATATTTTAAAAGCTTTCTTGGTGTTTCTAAACTTGTGGTGCGGCGATAAGTGATTTTAAAACGTTGAACATTAGTGCGCGTATAAGCAATTTTAGAATTGCTTATTCAGTTGAAGCTGGTCCTAGCACTGTAGAAAATATTATTTGCGTTTGTGTGGTGTGCAATTTGTTGAAAAAGATTTTCAACATATTCGTTCAAGATAAACTGGATATAATTAGAAACGGAGACCAACACCTGATTTAAAACTTTTAAAACGAAAGTTAAATCATACTATAGGTACTTTAATATTGAAATGTACAGTGCTAATCAGTGGTTAACGAGTTGTGAAAATTTGTGTAAATTGTTTTGTTGGCCATATGTACTTTTCACAAATGAAAAAGGTGTTAGGAATAAAAATGGCTTTTCAGATTTAAACAACATTCACAAAGTGACACAGGGGCATGGTAAGTGTGAAACTCGATTTGCGAGCGGTGCTAAAAAGAAAAAATATTTGGAAAATCACGGATTGAGGCATTCATTGAATCAGCAGTTGAAAGAAAGTGACCGCAAGCATAAGGAACTTGTAAAAAAATCGAGGTGTTAAAAAAGACTTATTGACATTAGTTGTTTTCTCGGCGAAAATGAACTTAGATTTAGAGGTCATACTGAATCTCGGAGCGTTGCTAATGACTATAGTTTGTCAGATAGTCGATGATCTACAGTGTGGTGCTAAACTTATCGCCCAAAGTTATGATGGGGCCGCTGTAATGCTGATGAATTGGGGGGCCTGCCGGTCAAAGTAAAAGAAACTTTTCAGAATGAAATATTTGTACATTGTTTTGCGCATCGATTAAATATAGTTCTTGCTCAATCTGCAGCGTGTCTTAAATAGTGCAAAGTATTTTTTTTCAAGTATTAGTGGAATAGCTGCCTTTTTTCAAAATCATCAAAACGGACACGAGCTTTAGATTTGGAAGTACAGAAGAGACTACTCAGAGTTGCTCCAACACGATGGAATTACAGTGGGAGGCTAGTACAAACTGTATCTGAATATCGACAGCCTCTAATTGATTTATTTGAAAATATTTTACAAAGCAAAGATGATTGGGACACTGAGACTTTGAATGGATCCAGAGGTTACTTAGATTCATTGAAAAGAGACTTTGATTTTAATTTTTTGTTAAATATTTTCTCCGAAATATTCCCATTTACTGACAATTTATTCAATATTTTGCAAAATAATTCAAATGGTGTTGGATTTTTGTGTAAAGAAAATTGAAGAATTCAAAAATTTGATTTGTAACAAAAGGAAATGAATTTGAAAAGTTCTGGGAGAAAACTAGTTATGACAATTTAGAGCCGCAAAGAAAAAAGAATACGAACTGAATTTATAGTGGACTGTAGAATTTCATATCGAAGACTTTTTATCGAAATTTTGGACAATATCACTGGGTAACTAAGTAATAGATTTAAAAATTTTAGTGATATACAATTTTAGAATTGTGTAATTTTAATGAAATTAAAAATACACAGATTCCATAAAACGCACTTCACTCATTGAGTGATAACTACGGAATTTTTTTTGATATAGTTGGTTACGATTGGAGTTATTAATGCTACAGAAGATATTAGTCAGAAACATAACGCCAACGAACTGATTATCTTTATAAAAGAAAATAGTTTGGATTAGTCCTACTCTGAAGTGTTGAAATTGTGTGAGTTAGTGTTGACAATACCCGCAACTAGTGCCTCGGTTGAATGCAGTTTTTCGACCTTAAAAAAGAATAAAAACTTTTTCAAGAAATTCAACAGAAAACTCTTTATTTCGCTGCGGGTTCGAACCCCGCTACCGGCACTGGCAATGTCGGTGGGTATGGTTGTGTGGTCTGCATTTTTTTCATAAGTGTAACCCTCGCCCGTGCAGCTTCGGCTTTGAAATCGAAGTTGTCTAATTTTTGTGGTTTTTATGTTTATTGAGGAGTGGAGGTCCTACAAGTGTACTTTTTTCTAAATATCATAATTTTGCGGCTTTCGACATTTGCTTTAAAATGAGTACACGGAAGCCACGCCCCTTTCTTAAAAAAAATACCCATCGCCTATATCACATACTGCTTCCCTGTATCAAAACTCACCGCACGCCCCTGGTATATAAAGTTATAATACTAAGAATTTTTTTCAGGTTAGTACACCCTCAAACTGGAAAAAATAGTGCAAAATAGGTTAAACTTGTTGAATTTGCTTACCAACTTTCGATTAATCCCATGTAGAATATGAAAACAAAATAGTGGCCCAATATTGGTCCAGTGTTGTGAAA
>JANEYF010005842.1:0-99455 GCA_029963845.1 Rhamnusium bicolor
TATATATAAAACATAAGAGTAACATTACCTTTTTGTCGGTTTCTCTTTTGTTGTAGATTTAATCAATGATGGGAAATGTCGTTCAATAAATCTTGATGGCATTGAAGTTCTTGATCTTTTTTCCTTTATATATTGGTTTACTGTATTGCTCAATAATTTTCTCCCCAAGCTCTAATAAAAAATTCAGTCTTTCCTCCATTTTTCCCATAAATATGATAGGAGTTTAGTGTTGTAACACTCAGAAAGTGCCAAAATATTTTCATATAATATTTTTTTCTCTACTTCTTTCTGCTCCGTAGAAATGAAGGTAATTATCCACTAAGTCCACGCCACCCATCTTTTCATTGTATTCCAGTACACAAGTAGGCTTTTCGATTTCTCTATTTCTGGTTATAACTTTCTTCATACTCTCATCAAAACATCCTTCTTGTCTCGCCATTTTTGAATCATTATTTTTCTTCTATATCTTGCAATTGTCTGTCCTTTAGATAGTTTCGTTTTCAAGTTTTTTGGAATACCTTTCCTATTTATTCTCATTGTCCCTACGCAATCTGTTCTTCTTTTCAGTAACTTGTCAATCAAGTCAATACTGGTATAGTAATTGTTCAAAAAAAGTCTATATCCTTTGTCAAGTAAAGGATCTATCAAAGATAAGACTATCCTAGAAGTAACTGGTTCCTTACAATACTTTGTTCCATAATCAGTACCGGCGCCGGTGTATATTGTGAAATTGAACATGTATCCCGAACTATTTTCACATGACGCGAACAGTTTTATACCGAATCGCTTTCGTTTCGATGGTATATATTGCTTCCAGCCTAATCTTCCTTTCAATTAGAGACTCATCTATAGCGATATGTTTTTCTGGTATATAACTTGTAAATTTGTTTCTCAAATGGTCCAAAAATAGAAGAACTTTAGCAAGTTTACGATTTTTGCTATTTTGATTTATAGTCGAATTGTCGCTAAAGTGCAAAAATGTCAGTAACAAGTGAAATCTTTTTTTCAGTCATAATACGTGGGAAAATGGGGTTTCCATACTTTGTCGACGAGAAAAATACATTTTATATTCAGGTTTAGGATATACACCCTGTAGTATCAATAATCTTATCAAAGTTCTTATTTCATTACTGTCCATTTGTTTCCATTTTCTTACTCTGGACTGCTGTTTTATGGTTTCGGAATTCTTTACAATATATTGAATTGCAAATCTATTTGAGGGGCTCAGATTAAAAGTGGTACAAGTGCATCTTGAATAGTTTCAAGTTAATGAATGTTAAAGTATAATTAAGATTGTTAATTCACATGAAATATTATTAATTTGAATTTTCTCTAATTTTGTAGGAAAAATAAACCGGTTTTATTTCATAATGAATTAAACTTTTAAAATTTTTGTGCTGATGCATAAGAAGAAAGTTTGTACTTGTATCATTTTGATCTTTTTTTTTGTTTTTATAAAAATGGTATAACTGAATAATTATATACAAAACTATTATTCAAAACGTATTTATTATTGAAAATAAAGAGATTTCAAAACAAAATCAATATTATGTTAAATCAATATTATATTTTAACTTTATTCATCATAATCACTAATTAATATTTGGTCATTATCATCTATGTCGGAAACATCTTCGTGTCCTTTAGAGGGTCTTGCTTGTGGCTTGCCAGTAATTTTCTTCTTTTTTTTAGGGGGGGGATCTCCATGCTGCAAGTTATTAAAAAAGTCGTGGTAAATTGGAGGAACATATTATGATAATAAGTCTTGAAAATTTTTCCATTTGTCATATTTTAATGTTATTGGCGTTGTGTAAAGATGTGAAAGACGTATGTGTTGAGGTTTCCTACCAGGTGTTTTCTGTGTACAGTCAACAGTATAGAAGTCAGCTTCTTCATTTAAGGTGTATTTAAATTGCATAATAAAAGGACATTTTTTTTCCACCCTGATCCATTTAATTTCCCTCCATTTGATTTGTGTATTAGCATCATCTTTTTTTATATCCTTCACCAAAACCTCTGCGTAATTTTCCACAGAATAAAAATCTTCAGTTTTCATTTCAAATACTTTAAATCTTTTAGAACTTTTTTTTACAGCAGTCATCCACTCCCTGGGTACATACACATATGGAACTTATTTTTTATATTTTTCAATAACACCAAAATCTTCGTCGCATTCCATATAAGTATGAGCTGATTCCAAAAATTTGTGGTCTATTGTTTCAATTGGTGTTTCTCTGACAATGTGCATACAAAATTTTACCATATTTTTATTTTTATTTTTGTTTTGACCTGCACAGGAATCGCTAAATGCTATGAGATATTTAGTATCCTTGCTCAGGTTTAATACAAATTTGTAAAGACATGACCCAACTTCCTGGGATACCCTCGAAGCCATTGACTCATCCCACTTAAACATTGAGGCACAATTTTGACCCAAATTGTGAATTCTCAGGTTGTATGTCCATAACACCCGCATGTAAAATACTTTATTCGTTGTTAGTGCTGGTGTGGACAAAGTTTTTTGTAAGTCAAAACAGATTGAAACGACAGTGTTCTGGGGGGAATTTTCTGCCAATATTTTTGCGTTTCGTTTCGCCTGTTCTGCAGCTTCAGCTTTCCTTAGATGAAGTTCTTTCTGTACATTAATGGGATTCTTTTGTTCATCATTTTCGCAGGCCTTAAGATTTCAAATTGATCACATTTATCACATATATCAGAAAGTGGTTGGTGGAAACTTAAATTAAATTCGGTGTAAAATACTGTTCTGTAACACCATTCCTTTACTGGTAGTTGATCAATTTTAGAACAATATTCAACATAACACTGGTACATTTTCTTTATTGTAAGAAAAGAAGGAAGGTACGTTTTATTAGAATTGTAGTGCCTGGTGTAATGACTTTCATATTTAGGAAACAAATTAATATGTTTCTTTACTATATTAATAGATTCTTCTGACACCTTATTTGGACAAGGGGCTTTTCCCCTGGAGTCAACAGCAGAAAAACCCAAATCTATCTTTTTGTTTATAGCCCGTGAGTACCGACCGTTGCTGATGTCTAATGTTTTCAAGAAAAACATCTTACACACTCTTTTGTTTTTTAGTGTTACAATAATACTTTTAGATCTACTATATTGGGCCTCATGGTATTTTCGTTTGTGCTGAATAATTTGAACGCATCAAGATATGTAAGCCGTTTGTAAATTCCATTCTCCTAATTTCCAAAATGCATTGAAAATGTCTTACCTTTCTTGCTCGGTAATTTTGGTGCATTGATATCTGCATTCGTGTTCATAATTTTGTAATACTTTGGCTCGCTTTAATTTATTTTTTGTGCGCCCCATACCTCTGTCCGTATCTGTCTTTTCACCAATTCTGGATACTTTAGCCTTTTTTTCCTTTCTTTTTCACAGAAATATCCTCTTCTCTACTAGCAATAAGTAATTCCTGATTCGATTCATTTGCAACATTATCTGAATCTGATGAATCTGATGATGGTTGAAAATTTCTATCCTTATCGGAATCATCAAGTTCTGAAAAACTGTCAGAATCTGGGTCTGAAATATAAAAATATACATTCAGAGCCAAATAGTTTCCAAATTTTAATATAATATACAATAATTTAGAACAAAAAGATAAGAATAATTTTACCACATATTATACTTACCGCCCATCTTCTTTTAAGTTACTTTTTAATGTTTTTTCTCTGTGTATTAAATCTCAAGCTTGATTGTTGTTAAACACGTAACATGTGTATAATACAAATTCACAATATGGCAAAAGCAAAAGTGGTATAAAGGCTGATTTATAGTGCATTACGCACCATCGTTCCCCGCATTGGTATTGTTAAGAAACGCAACGTCGTCCCTGCAAGAAAACTTATCTATTTATAGTTCACATACGCATGGTCGTTAAGATAGTGCTGACATCTTTTAGTGTTTCTGCGTACTTCTAAGTTAGTTGTCATCATTATAGATATCGCGTTGATAGAGTCTTCCTTGGTCTGTCAAACGGTTTGTTTTTTACTAAAATTCGAAATATAGTAATATAATAAAGTTTGTTCTGAACTTGTTTAATTGTAATATGGAGGATTTGGTTTTTATAGCTTTATTACTGGATGCTGCTTATTACCTTCGTTGTAAAAATACCAGGCTAAGACGATTTAAAGTCGGAGAAATTAATCGGAATCAAAAAGTTAAAGGTTTTTATGTAACTACATTTCTAGCCATGAAGGAAAAAGATCCCCAAGAATTTTTTAAGTACACAAGAATGTCTGTTCTTATTTTTGAGCGATTATTATCAATGGTACAACCATATCTGAGGCGAAAGAAACTGCCAGATAATATCAACAGCGAAGAAAGGTTGGCAATCACTTTACAGTATGTATTCACAGAAATGTATTTATAGGTATCTTATATTTTTCATTTTTAGTTACCTATCACAAGGAGTATCCATGAAAGAGCTTGCATGGTGTTATCAACTAGGGCATACCACAGTCCATAAAATCATACACGAAGTGTGTGACGTGTTATGGAAAGTTTTGAATCCCATTTATTTAAAAAATTGCTCAAGGGTTTTATAAGAACTGGAATTTTCCTAATTGCATTGGGGCCGTAGACGGAAAACATATTAATATACAAGCACCTAGTCACTCCGGATCCCTATTTTTCAATTACAAAAAAAAATTAGTATCGTATTGCTAGCCGCATGTGATGCTGATTATAATTTTACATTAATAGATGTAGGGGCTTATGGTTCCCAGAGTGACGGAGGAATATTTAAAGGATCTGCTTTTTGTGTAGCGTTGGATATGGGGAGCCTTAACATTCCTGAACCATCTCCAATTAGCAATAATATATCTGTACCCTATGTGTTTGTTGCTGATGAGGATTTTCCTCTAAAATTTTACATAATGCGCCCTTTTCCAGGGCGACATTTAGGCAATAGGGAAAAATATTTAATTATAGATTATCCAGAGCCAGAAGGGTAATTGAAAATGCATTTGGGTGTTGCCCGATGGCGATTATTAAGGCAAATAATATGTGCAGATATAAAAAATATTGACAATTTTGTTAAAGCCATAATATGCCTGCATAATTACGTTAAAAAAGAAAATGGCGAGTTGTATTGTCCAGAAAATTATGCAGACACGGAAACAAGATATGGAGACTGGAGGACAGAGACCAATGAACTCACGTCTGTTGGAAGTTATCCAGCAATAATGCTACACGAGTAACCTATGGGGTGCGTGAAATGTTGGCAAATTATTTCATATCGAAAGATGGCGAGGTTCCATGGCAGTACCAACATATACAACGGGGAAGGGAACCCGTAAATTGAACATAATAAATATCTATTTTTTTAATAATTTTACATGGTTAAGTTTTCATTCAGTTTAAAGGTATATTAAGTTAATCTTATACAAAATTATTTTTATATTTATGTGTACGTATGAACATAGACATTATACATACGTCTATACTCTTATTTTAACATTATAATAGTATTTTATAAAAAGATGAGAAACTGAAAACTGATGAAAAAATAAATTATAATTAGCCTCACTTAAGTCTGTAAACTAAACTTGAATGTGAGTGTTAGTACAATATTTTTATTTTCTTTTTTCTGATTATTTTGTACAATAAATATTTTGCAGGTTATTTTGTATAAATTAAGGACTAGAAGATTGAATAGTTAATTCTGCATTTTGTTACTTTGAATTTATTTGAGTTTTATAATATTAAATAATTTGTCCTCTATCAATAAGCCTCTCTAGTTATTTCTGCAAAATTCAATATCCAATGCTTTATAATTTTTTTGTACGATTTAAAAATAACCGCATTTATATTCATGTCCCTAATAGTTAAGTTGTACAATTTTGGTGCCAGGTAGGTAAAGCTTTTTGTACCTATTGTTTTATTCACTCTCGGAACTGTTAATTTATCATTATTTCTCATATTGTTTGTTATTAGATATTTTGTATTTCTTGTAATAAATAATATTTGTTATTAATATATTTGTCATTTTTATTGAATCTTATAATTGAAAAGAAAATTATTACTGAATATAGATATCTGAATAAAAAAAACTTTATCATTTATTTATTATTAATTTGACTAACAGTACCACATAAATTCAACTTAACATTACGAATCTTCTATGTCATCCAAGATTTGCAATATTTGCCTTTTGGCAATTTTTTTCTTGTCTGGAGGAAGTTCTACCAGGCGACTCTCGACATATTCACAAAATGTATGGTCCCGAACTTGAACTTGAACAGCAGCTATCCTCTCTTCCAGTTTATCTGGTTTTTTTTTTTTTGGTGCAATTCTGGAAGTGGACGGTGTTGCCATAGTCTCGGGTGGATCAGAGTCCTTGATGTAGACGGTGTCGTTATAATGACATCAACATCGATGAGTTGAGACTCTACATTGATGGCTTCCGATTGCTCCGCTGGGTCAGGGCTTAATATTATTCCCATTGTATCATACGAACAACCTGGCTCTACTGATGATGGTAAACTAGCACTACTTGCTGCTGAAGCAGGTCTTGACACAGGTCTCTTCACATTTGATGATGTTCTGTAAAATTCAAATATTAAAACTAAATATAAATTTAAAAATTTAACTAATATTAGAATTAAAATACCAACTTAAAACGTAATTGTTAAAAAAATATTTAACTTAGAGATATAACGTGTCCCATTTAATGCTTCTATATAAAAATTGAAAATGTACCTTCTTGGTAAAATATGCTTCTCCAAAAATACTAAATTTTTGTAAAATGACCACTTGGGTTCAACAGCTGCAGCTCCAGATGGGGTATCTTTTGCAGTCTTCCTCTCTCGGACATAATGGTCCCTCAAATTCCGCCACACCCTCTGGCATTCTTCAACTAAACATAAATATTTTTATTAATAAAAATATAAATTAATAAAGATTCACAACGCATAATTTATTTGTAATACACACCTGTTTCCCCCATAGCAGCACTAATTTCTTCCCATGAATTTTCCCTCATTTTTTAATCTTTAAAATCTTTCCTCTGTTTATCATATATATTCGGGTGGCATTCAATCAGGGAAATTAATAATCCTTCATCCATTTTAATGGTTTACAGAGTTTCATACAACACTGCATGTAGACGGAGGTGTATTTAATAATATAGTAAAGCGCAAACTTCTCAAACGCCAATAGAAATCGTTCCCTGCAACGCACGCACGGAAAAAGATAAAAATTGACCATCTCTTGCGGGAGCGGTTATCGACGTTGCGTTTGGTAACGATGATGCGTACTCACTATAAATAGCACTGTGCAAGCATGCAAGTTAATTTTCATGTGTTTCGTTTCCTAACTATACCAATGGGGGGAATGATGGTGCGTAATGCACTATAAATCAGCCTTAAGTTCACTTGGACCATTTTTACTGAACGCATTATAGTTAAATGCATTAGTAGTTTATCTACTAAGTCATAGATGTCACTAGTATGTGGTTTTATCACTTGTATCATTTTTGCTTTTATTAAAATGTAACTCCTTTTAATCAACTGTGAACATATCTCATTATTTACCAAAATGTCACCTGTACCATTTTTCCTCTGAGCCCCTCATTTGTTTCTGTGACTATCAGGTCGATTATATTATTGTCGAAAAAATGTTCAAAAATTTGCAATATATCATTTAAGTCATTTACCTGTATGCCACTGTTTGCTGTAAAAGGAAAGGCTGGTCGAGGAATTCCATTAGAAGTCCATGGCATTTCAAAGTTTTCTTCTGGTTCGTTTTCTGAAGTGACGTCACTTTCCTCGCTGTACTCGCTATACTCAGATTCACCATCTGATTCATCAGAACTTGTAAAATCGTCCAAGTCAGTGATATTATCACAATCCATTTCATTTTCCGAACTAGACATGGTTTATTTACATCTATTTAGATAACTACTAATAGACGTAAATAAACAAGCTCAAACGTTTCCCTAAAATGCACCGTAAAAAGACGGAGAAGGACAAAGTTGGTAAGACCCGCCCATGAATGCGTTCAGTAGACACTCAGTTACAACCTAAATTACCACATCCGAACATATTCGATATAGGCATTGATGGCCCCAAGAAAAACTTAATCGCGATTATATTCGTCTAGACCACCTAAACATATCTATAATTTTCCGAACATATACGTCATAGCCACTTAAGGGGTTAAAAGACAATTCAAACTTTTCTAGTTCCGATTCAGATGACTGCTTATTTTCTATTGTTGTTTTCTTAATAGTAGATATTTTTAATCCTGATGAAGAACTACAAGTGGCAGGTGGATTAACCTCAGGTTTTTTTAAGAGAAAAGAATGAATGGCCTCAAAATATTCCCAATGTTTTCTATCTTTGCCAGTATGTTTCTGATTGTGGTCTAAAATTTTTTTATGCATAACTTTTAGACTTTTCCATTTAGAGTCACATTGGGTGGCATCAAATTTCTTTTTTGATAATTCTGATAATTCCTTCCTTCCAAAAATTGTTTTTTTAATTGTGTACAAAATTTATCATAATTGTTCTCTGTTAATCTTATTAAGAGAAGAGTTTCTTGTGGAGACCATCTTACATTGTCATTTTTGTTTGAACTACAGGATTGAAAATCGTCTTCACCTGTAGACGTAGATGGCACATATAAACCGGCATCCCCATCTGAATTATCAACAAGCCCAGGGTCTTCAACCACTACAATAAGTAAACAAAAACGTAGGTATCATTCATTACTGAAAGAGTTGGTTTACTATTGACCACTCACATGTTTCAGATTCTGCTTGCACATTATGAATTTCCAAATGTCTAGTTATAACAGTGTAATCATCACTAATAAAATCACAAAAAAAAACACTTATAAGTAGTTGTACAACTCATTATTATTTATTTAACAATTTTACACACAAAACCGATTAAGAAGAAATTAACCTCAAACTTGACAAACCTGCCTGATAACGTAAACATTCATATTAACGCAATGCATGCAGGGAAATATCTAGAATGTCAAGTTTTGAAATCGGAGAGAAATGAGCCTTTCGATTTTATCTCTCAACGTAATGCCAAACGCCTCCGATAATGTTTAATTTCTTCAGAAAACGTATTGTCGAACGTAAATCGGCATTTTAAGTGTTCTGATAATAATGCCGAACTCAGCCTTTGTGAAAATTACCTAATGTGGTGCATTTGTTTTGTGGTGGATCATTTTATACCAGTGAATATATTTACCAACCAGAACTTCAGTAACGTAAGGTTTTTCTAAATTTAAAATATCGAATGCGTACTTGAACGTTTACTTAGTATTTAGTCAGGAACGATGCTCTAGTGGAGACTTGCCTAGTTCTCTGGCAAAGATACCTGCCTAGTTATCTGGCAATTGATTAACTTTCGATTATCTGCAGTAAACATATAGTCAAGCTATATATCTTTACTTAACTTTATCTGGAATTCATTATTACCTCTCTACGAGGAACTAATAAATAATTTAATTTAACGTTACCTTAGTCAACAGTTAAACCACGGTAAAAGAACTAGTAATGACACTTAATCTTTCCCGCGCAAAATTAAATTTGACCTTGCTAATGTCAATTGGGTAGGAAAAGTCAGGGCTGCACAGTGGGATAGAATTAGATATCGGCAGCCAAAATTCTAAAATTCACCAGGTTATCTTGGGATGTGAAAATGATTATGGGAAAAATATTGAAAAAATTCAATTTGCCCTCGGGGGTGAGATATAAGGGTGAAAAAAAAGAACGACAGAACAATTTTAAATTCACTATATCGTCTTGGAATACCAAGAGGATTACAGTAAAAATATTTAAAAAAGTCCATCTGCCCTCGGGGGTGAGATATAAGGGATGAAAAGACAAAAGAGCGTCAAAAAAAATTGAAACACCAAATCGTCTCATAATATTACGGTGATTATGATAGAAATATTTTAAAAATTGAATCTGCCCTCGAGGATGAGATATAAGGTGCGAAAAAGCAAAAAAAGTTAAGAAATTTGAAACTTGTAATATGCACTCACCGGTCATTATACAATTTGAGAAAAATTGTGACAAAGTCTAGCTTGAAAAATAGCGCAAGGACATGAGGGGGATAAAGATAAATTTCAAGACAAATAAATTTATGCAAATACAATTTACAATGACATTCTGGGAACAGAATCGTTACAGTTATTGATTAGTCCGTATATTCGTAGTCATCAGGATCACTTTCAGCTGTCGTTTCCGATTCGGTTTCATTTTCGATGTCGGTAGTTTCATCTTCGCCTGCTTCAACACCGATTTCTTCCACATGCTGCAGATCTGGTTCTTCTAGTAAGTTCAGGGCACCTTTACAAATTTTAAGGGAAGATTTTTTTGGCAGTGGTCTCATACTTGTTATTAAAGGGTCTGAAGAAACCAGGAGAGCGTTCAATAAGTCATTCATTGTAGCAACACGGGACATTTTTCTTGTGTGCTTTTCCCTGTAATATTTCAGGTCTTTGTTTCTTGCTTCCTGAGCCTCTTCCGACAATTGTCCTATTGGCAAAAGTGCCTCCTCTATTACCTGAGCACCATGTATCAAAATTTTATGTACACTTGCTGGTAAATAGTACCATGGATATTCTTTTATGAGTAATTTAGCAGTTTCTTTGGCGTACGTATCGAATTCATCTTTTTTGATTTGGTACCCAGAAGAAATTGCACTCAAAATCACGGAACACCTATATATTAAATCATCTTTGATTCCAGTAATTTCTGCCGACAATGATGGGTTTTGAAAAAAATCTCCTCGCAGTGTTTCCATCATTTGAAGTTCCAGCACCTCCGGGTCTCACTCTGTCCACTTTCAACCCCATCTTTTCGGCAAAATCATTCTGTATTCTTTTCTTTCCGTCCATTACACTGCTTTTTTTCTCTGAACCTATCGATTTCCATGATTTTATTTCCAAGCGGTACGATACATGCAGAAAATAATCAAAAAATCGAATCCAAGCATGCAAGGTTGGCAGCCCGAACTACAGTGATGCTGCGTCAACTTTCCCTTTCAAGGCTTTGTTCATGTTGTTCAGAAATTTTGGTGTTAATCCACATCAGTAACACTTTTGTGCTGAACTGGTTCCAGTTACAGAATTGCACACTTTCCCATCAACCATAGTTAAAATTATTTTGATGTCACTTTTACGTGTCTGGTTTCGATAACTGTTTCATAAGGCCGTAAACTGTCAATTTGCCCTTGAATATATTTTTCTTCGTTTTTGGACAGTTCAGTAGTTTCCTTAGCAAACTGAATTATTATCGGCCTACAATATCTTGGTGACGATGTCCTCGGATTTTGCCATATAATTGTTTTTGAATTATCTATTGACATCTGGATTGGCACCAAAGATGTTACGAATATATCGGCATCACTGGAAGTAGCGGGCCCTTGTTTTCCCAATTCTTCATCTTCTTTTCGTCCTTGTCTTGTGTCTTCTAAATATCTTTGTTTATAGTCGCTGTGTCCGCTACTCCTATCAAATCCCCATTTTACAATCAATACTATTTTTTCCAAATCCTCCGATTGCAAAGCTTTGAACACAACTTCTTGATATTGAATGATCCTTGAAATGGTGTGATCAAGAAGTGCCTGGATTTTCACTTCAGCGAGTTTTTCTGTAATTATGATTGAATCTGCTGGTGGATAGCATGCTTTTTTCGCCGCTTGCACTTTATTATAAGGTGGGTGTATTGTTTGCCCGATTTGCTTTTGCAAACATTCTGTGAGTTTCATAAGCTTTTCTACTGTCTTTACATTCAACTAATAAAGATAGTGCTCTATCAGCCGAAAACGGTATTGGGCTTGCGCGGTTTCTTTTCCAGGCTTTCCTTATTTTCAAAGCTCGTGTAGGGGTAGTTTCGGTTGCTTCTGCAACAAGCTTTGCAGCCGTATGTTTTCCCTCACTCCTTAATTTCATTTTTGTTGCATGCGCAAGTTCAGGTGTTGCAATTTTTTTCAAAAGCTCTGACGCCTTTCTTCGTTTACTCCTTTCGCTACTTGACCTATAGTCTTTCGCTGGACGACCTCTTCGGCTTTCAGAAGTTGATGAATGTGGTTCTTCTGAAAGTGTAACTGGTGTTTCCATCGGTTCCGATAGCGTAGGGATGGAGAAAATAACGTCTTTCTTCAGCCACAAAATTTCCCCCAGAAACGTTGTCTTCGTTCTGTTGCTCTTGATCCATCTGCGGTTAATTTCGTTGCAGATTAGATAAAGTTCTTTCTTTAAATTAGCTACTACTGTCTCTGAGAAATCTTCAGCACCAAGAGGATGGAAAACTTGATTGTAGACTTGCTCGTTTCTTTCATGAGCATCATTCCCCGTTTTCTGAAGCCACGCGTCAAAACTTTGCTGCCGACTAAGCTTTTTCCTTTCCATGACTAGGTACTAAGATTCCTGCAAATGAAAAAAAATAAGTTTTTTTTGTTTATCAGTAAATATCGATAATATAGATTGATTCATTGGCCTCTTTACAAATTTTGGCAATGAAAAGTAGATTTAATTTCATGAAGAAATGTTCATATAAACATAGATTCTCTCTTTCTTTGTTCAGAAGTTATAGCGCTTTTAAAATATTGTCTCATGAAAACTAATAAGTAATCATAATTTAAAAAAATCAAAAACATTTATTGCAACAAACAGAAAGGAAAATTTACCTACAGTAAATGTTCAAAAATTAATCCATTCTCCTGAATACATAATTGGCATCGACGAATTAAATTCTCTTGCACGCGTAATAAATTCATGTTATTTTTTATATGAGTTGCAGCATCTTGAATCATCTGGAATAGCGACAGAAAGCATTAAAATAAACTATTTTTGATATGTTATTATTTAAAATGATGATTACCAAATTTTGTTTTGTTGAATTATAACTATTACGTTTTTTCAACTAAAAATTTTAAAAGCGCCATAATTTCTGAACAAAGAAAGATAGTTTATGTGAACATTTCTTCAAGACATTAAATCTACTTTCATTGCCAAAGTTTGTAGAGAGGCAAATAAATCGCCCTGTATTGTAATAGCAGCAAAGCCATGCTACCGCACGGCGCCGGCGGGGTGTGCCGAGCGACCGGCCGGCATCGGCACCATCGCGCTCGCGCTATGCATTTGAATGGATAAATTGCAATTACCGGAAAATGGGCAAACCAATGCAGCTAATTTTTTGCATGAACAATAGATACTTCATAGAACTACCTCAACATAAAATCTCCGCACCCTCGCGCACCCGCGGTTTTGTAAGTCTACGTAAATTGAAACTTACAATCCTTTTACAGATTTTTGCACCTACTAAGATTAATGTATCTTACCTGGATGTTGTTGGACACAAGTGGTGTAATATAATAGCGATTCTCTCACACTAGAAACACTAGTCTTTGATTTACAAAAAAATAAGAATGCAACTTAATTGGTAACAATAATATCACAACACGAACTTGCTGAAAATTTTAGGTGTTTCGAGCTTAAAAGTTAAACATAGACTAAAAGCACTACCTGCGCTTTATAATAGGGGTGTAACGGCACATAGTGTTGTTATTGTACATGTTTCTCGGAAGGCCGGAGTGTTTTCTACCTGGGAGAAAAGTTACAATAGAAAATTTCATTGTTGACAATTTCGAATTTTGACCGCGACCTTGAAATATTTCCCACTGTGGGCTGTATTTGAAATATTTATAAGTCTATGATTTTCCTTCAACAGAGTCGTAATATAAAATGTTAAAGGATTATTATACATTGTATTTTTACCAAATTAAATAGTGTGTTTCGTACGATATATATGACAATAGTATAGGTAAGTACAAAAAAATATTGCACTTAAAATATTGCAAGAAATTTAAAGATAATATGTGGTTGAAAATGAGCTGAAAAGTTATCTCCTGATTTTTAATAATAAATATGTAAATATATTGGAAAATATATTGGAACTAATATTGATAATAAGTACTACTATGTTATTTAAATAATGTTAAGGAATATTTCGTAAATGGAAATTTAAAAAAAAAAACATTTATTTTAATAAATATTAAATTTTATTAGGTACATTATAAAAGAACTTAGTACTAAATCATAACTTAAATAATAAATCAAGTATGTACATTTATAAATACTTAATGGTCACAAATGACGCCATATAATTAATTTGTTTTTATTTAAATTTTTAAAATTTCTGTTTAAGAGTATAATACAATCTTAGCCTAACATATAACAATATTACATATGTTTTTGGAAAATCTATGCAAGGATGGTCATAATTGACCATATTGCAAATGCTCAAAAAGTTTGTACATATATCAGATTCTAAAATGATTTTTTAAAAATTTTGTTGGAAAATTATTTCCAAATTTGTAATAAAATTTACAAAATTGTCATGTGGGTTGTGTAAATTTCCGACGATATCCCCAGCAGCATTTTCATACGCTTTGAAATAAATATAAAGCGAAGAGTCATCTAACTCTTCACGTGCCTTTGAATAATTTATGCAAACTTCGCACTGGTGCCTTTCTAAGCACTTTTTCAATAAGTACCCACAGACATATCTTATAAAATTTTTTTTGGAGTACGTAGTGAAAATCAGAATCGAGTCTTAAAACACAACAGTAACTCGAGTTACTGATGTCGTGGTACTTCTGCTACAGCTGAACCAACATCCTGCAATGGGGGTATTTTGCTCAAGTTAAGAAGAATCCCATCAATATCTGCCTCACAATTTTCAGTGTCAGAGTGAAACAGGTTTAAAAATAACAATTTTCGAATAGATCTTTGAAACTGTGGGGCCGTTGGATTTGAGCTTGTGCCATTTTGCTGTCTTATAAAACCGAAGAAATGTTCTAAACAATCTTAGTTTAATCTTCTCGTTAACAAACATTTTAAATTTGCGGTATTATGCAGTTTATGCCAGAGAGAGCGTCCAAGAATGAGGTGGTCGTTGAAGAGCTTATGGTCATTGTCGTCGGTGAAGAAGTCTTCAGCTCCTGGTCATTGGGGTTGATGGGTGGTTGTTGTAGAGCTATGACGTCAGACCGACCAGAAGGGCACTCAAGTTTGATTGTAAAAGAAAAAAACATGGCCGCCGGGGATTAGAGAAAAAAGATGCGCAGTGGGGATTGGCATATGAGAAAAAAACATGATCGCCGGGGCTTAGAGAAAAAACATTGCCGCCGGGGATTAGAGAAAAAAAGATGCGCAGTGCGGATTGGCATATGAGAAAAAACATGGCCGCCGGGGATTGGATAAAAAACCATGCGTAGTAGTGGGGATTTTCTATTTTTCGCCTATAACTCAAGACCCGTTGGAGATAGCTAAAATTTGAAAGAAGTTTTGATTCGATGTTACATATGGGCTATCACGTGGTATGGGTGGCAACCCTGTACGTAGTGCCCTTCTGGTTGTGACATTTTTGTCTGAAGCCGGGATGACTCGGCAGTTTTTATACTTGAACAAATAATAATTTATATTAATGTACAGCAGAGCAGCGGATGTGTGATAAGAAAACCGCAAAGTGCGATATGATGCTGTAACATATGTGTAGAGAAGTCAACTAATTGAAATTTTTATTATTATGATTTTTTAGACAGACATATATAAATTAATGTGAAACAAAAAATGTTGAGACTGAGATTTGAAATCAGGACCTCAAGATCTTCAGTCTAACGCTCTCCCACTGAGCTATTTCAACTAGTAATAAAAGATTCTTATATATAAATTAAACGCAAAATAGCATTTCTAATACTTTATTTTTTTATAAAATAATTATATATTATATTATATTTACTTATTTTCAGTCATCTATGGTGATGGGCGGGCTTGTGGTGGGGGTGGATATCCACGGTGATGTTGCACTATTACAGAATAATTTTATGTGATAAAAAATAATACATTTTAAAGTGTTAGGGTAAATAAATTAACTGAATAATATATACCTCTCAAATTCCGCACGATCCAAATAAAGTGTAGGGCGGAGGAGGCGATTCTCCGGAGGTGATATGGGGGTGGATATCCACCACGGTGATGGTGCACTAGAACAGAATAATTTTATGAGATAAAAAATAGTACGCTTTTAAAGTGTTAAGGTAAATATATATCGTAATTTAAGGATTAGAGTTTAAAAAAATTAAATGATTAATAAACTGAATAATATTTATAAATACCTTTCAAATTCCGCAGAATAAAATGTCGGGTGGAGGGGTGATCCTCCAGAGGCGCTGTGGGGGTGGATATCCGCCACGGTGATGGTGCACTATAACAGAATAATTTTATGAGATAAAAAATAATACGCTTTTAAAGTGTTAGGGTAAATAATTAACTGAATAATATATATACCTCTCAAATTCCGCACGATCCAAATAAAATGCCGGGTGGAGAAAGCGATCCTCCAGAGGCGATGGTGCGTCGTCACTATCGCTACAATTGAATAATATTCTCTAAGAATTCGATTATGTATGTAATCAATAAATTTATTTTTTAAATGCATAAGAAAATAATCGCCTCTCTTGATATTGCGATACCGGTGATGTGTGGGTGAGTATGTTGGGGAAGCATTAAAATATTTTAAGAAAATAATGAAATTTTACTCACGATTTCCAAGGGCACGTACACAAATCCAGAGTACAACCGTGCTCAAGACAACTTCCATCAAGATTTCAATAAATTTATTTTTTAAATGCATAAGAAAATAATCGCCTCTCTTGATATTTTAAGAAAATAATGAAATTTTACTCACGATTTCCAAGGGCACGTACACAAACCCAGAGTACAGCCGTGCTCAATGCATCTTTCATCATTGTTGTTGCTGCATGGCGGGGTTAGGGCCATGTCATCATCATCACTATCACTGTAATTGAAATATGTATGTGATAATATTTTATAAGAAAAGCAGTAATTCACTCACTTTTCGGAAAAATATCCCCACAAAGACATTTTCAACTTCACTACTTCACAATTAACGACTAACTAAAATATAATTTATGGGTATTGGCGAGGTTTGATAAAAGTATAACCACAATAGGGAGGGACTTATTAATTAGAAATTCTCCAGATACTGTGCATTATCAAACCGCTGAAAGGAAATTTACAAATTTGTAATCGAACATCCGCAAAAAAGTGTAATCTCAATAAAAGTAGCGGATCATTAATTATATCAACTTTGATAATTTACAATCAGGCACAGAACATCCGCGAAAAATGTAATCTCATTAAATAGCTGCGGTTAATTAATGATATCATGTAGAAATAATGCCAACCGGATGCTGCAAGTATGATAATAATGCTGACGTTGGTGGATATTTATGAGTTGAAGGATGTTGATAAATATATTTTGTTAGTTATGAGACGTCTATCGATGAGTATAAAAGCATAAACCGAGATCATTTTACAGTACATTCAAGTTTTCACGTCAAGTTAGTTCACAGCAAGTGTGTGTTTGTAAAAAAAACGTAAGTTCTATTCATTTCTTTCTTGTAATTTATTCCCAAACATGTATACACATTTTTAGATGGATTTAAGAAAATTTAATAGTGTGTATGTCTTAAAGAGCAAACCCAACATTTAGCTGGCGGAATTTCCAATAAATGTACCGGTACCGATATTTTCAGCTAAATTGGTAAAAACGAAATTTGGTGAAACAATATTATTAGAATTCGAAGATAGGATTACTTTTTTGCCGCAACGGATGGCACTTGTAATGAGAGACGACTTAGAAAATTTTACATCAGGGAAATATTGTCTGGTATTCGATGGGAAAGACGTGAATAAACCGTCGTTAGGGATATCATTCAAATTTATTGAAAACGAGAATTGTCCTCCAAGCGGTGCATGCAAGTAAATTTTCATGCATTTTGATAATTTTTTACTAAGCGCAATTTTTCTTTTAATTTTAGCTGATTCGCAACAATCGTAAGAGGTGATAGGGCTATCGGCGAAGGCGAATCCTCCACACAATAAAGAGCCGCAATAACTTAGTATGTATAAATGTATTATTTGTAGAAAATATTTTAAAACTCGTATATTTGTTGAAAACCACGCATTTTTTTTTATAACGATGCAATTTACCCCAATTATTTGTCAGTAACAGTAAACATTTCTACTTATTTAAAGCAATTATTTATAAAGGTGCGGTCAAAGTTTACTGAATCATTAGAATATGAACGTTCAAGCATACAAGTTTGCAAGAAGTGTATTATATTATTAGATAAAGTTTGATAATGGATATATGTAATTTGAGTGATGAAATTGTGAAAAAATTTTATTGTGTTAAAAAAATATTAAGCGAAAGTAAAAACATTTTAGATAAGGAAAAGTGGTTAAAATTAGTGGGACGACATTTAAGTTTTCTCAACCGGACATTACATAATCGCAATTCTATTGGAGTTTAGAGAAAAATCCATACAAATATCGAACATTTAAAAAGAATTAATGCTTTGTTAAAAAATTTAGGGCATGTTAGGCAGGGATTGGGGATCAACTAAACAGAGGTTCTAGAGTTAAATGGGTGGATGTAAATTTAGTATTTGCAGGTCGCATACGTTCAGGTTTAATAATTAATTTAAAACATAAAGACGATATTCATTTTATTGAAGTTGCTTTCTTTCTCTTCAAGTCTCGAATAAATAATATTCTTAAATCATTTCCAACAATAAAAGTAAACTCTGTATTTTGTGGTCAGTTTATTAAGTCAAATCCTATAATTGAAAAGGAAATTACTGAATTTAAATATTTTAACACTAAAAATATCTCAATTGAAATCAGTATAGATTTAAAGTTATGGTTTCAGGAACATATTATAGATAAAATTTTGAATAAATTGGGAGAGTTTCAAGAAAAAGACTCAGGATTTGCGCTACAAAAAATAAATAGTTTAGAAATAAATATTAATGTGGCTGAAATGGGTAACGGCTCATCGTTTATTAGACTACCGGCGGTGATTGCTCGTAAGCAGGCGTGCATCAACGTAAAAAATTATGATGATGCATGCTTTGCTTGGGCGATAGTTTCGGCTTTGTATCCCGCCGACCGCCATTCAGATAGAGTATCATCATACCCTCAATACTCGAAAATTTTGGATTTAAAAAATATTGAACTTCCAATGTCACTATCTTAAATTCAAAAATTTGAAAAACAAAATAACATTTCTGTTAATGTTTATATGCTAAAATTGTTTGGGAAGAATTTTCATACGGTACCAGCTCGTTTAACTAAAACTAAGTTAGATAAACATGTAAACTTATTAATTATTCAAAATAAATATAGAGATGAGCGTGAAAAAAAGTAATGATGACGATGCTTCCGATGTTGAAATAAAGTATAGTTTCTATTGGATAAAAGACCTTTCCAAACTTGTGTCTAAACAAATGAGTAAAAGCCATGGGAAACTGTACATTTGTGATATGTTTAAATCATTTTTCTAGTGAAGTAAAATTAAATTTACATAGAGTAGATTGTAAAAATGTTAATAAATGTAAAATATCATTTCCAAAGGAAAAAATTTTAAGGTTCAAAAATTATAATTATAAAGAGCCTGTACCGTTCGTATTGTACTGCGATTTCGAATCAATGCTAGAACCATTCTCCGAAATTAGTCAAACTAAAACTTTAAAATATCAAAAACATACTGCTTTCAGTGCGGGATTATATTTTAAATGTTCATATGATGATAGCTTATCGTATTATTGTAGTAATCGTAGTATTAACTGTATAGAGTGGTTTTCTAAACAATTAGAGAATATCGGTGAATTTATTGAATTAAAACTAAAAACTATCGTGATAATGAACATTTCGGAATTGCAACAAAGGGATTTTTCAATATCCACCCATTACCATATTTGCGAAAAATCGTTTAAGCTGAATGATAAAAAAGTTCATGACCACTGCCACTTTACGGGTAAATATTGCGGTCCCGCGCACGAAGCTTGCAACCTAAATTTTAAGAAATCATTTACAGTACCGATCATTTTTCATAGTTTAACTGGATATGACGCTCATTTTCTTATCAAAGCTCTTGCAAAAACTGGTCGGATCTCATTATAACCGATCAATAAGGAAAAATACATATCGTTCACAAGAAGTGTTGAAGGTTTGACAATAAAGTTTCGGTTCATCGATTCTTTCCGATTTATGGCAGCATCACTGGATAAGCTATCCTCATATTTAACAAAAGGGGAATTAACTAATTTACAAAAAGAATTTAGTAATTTAGATAGTGAAAATTTTAATATGCTTATGAGAAAAGGAGTATTTCCATATGACTATATAGATTCTGTGGAAAAATTATCTGAAACTGAGTTACCAACAAAAAGAACATTTTTACAATAAATTAAATGACTCTAATATAAGCGATGAAGACTACCAACATACTCGGAATGTTTGGGAAAAATTAGATATTAAAACACTAAGTGAATATTCAGACTTATATTTGAAAACTGACGTACTTCTATTGACAGATATTTTCGAAAATTTCAGACAAAAATGTTTAAATATTTATCATTTGGATCCTGCATATTATTATACACTACCTGAGTATACTTGGGACTGTATGTTGAAGTATACCCAGGTGGAGCTAGAACTTTTACAAGACGTTGACATGCTCTTGTTTATTGAGCGTGGTATTCGGTCCATCAAAAGTGAGTAATTACCTACTATATTTCGATATTAATAACCTATGTGGGTGGGCTGTGGAGCAGTTCTTGCCTTTTGGTGGGTTTAAGTGGGTTGAAAATATCAAAAATTTTGACGTTTCCAAAGTATCCAACGAATCGCCGGAAGGTTACGTTCTCGAGGTTGATTTAGAGTACCCCAAACACTTACATGACAGACATAAAGACATACCATTCTGTCCGGAACATCTAGTGCCCCCAGGATCAAAATTACCAAAATTAATGACAACTTTACACAATAAAACTAGATACGTCATTCATTATCGAAATTTGAAGCAAGCTATAGCCCATGGGTTAAAATTGGTAAAAATTCATAGAATATTAAAATTTAATCAATCGCCCTGGTTAAAGAAATATATCGACTTGAACACAAAATTGTGCGCCAGTTCGAAAAATGAATTTGAAAAGAATCTACATATATAAGTTACTGATTAATGCGGTTTTTGGAAAGACCATGGAAAATATCCGTAAGCATCGGCTTGTAAAATTGGTGTCGAAATGGGTGGGTCGATACGGAGCTAAAAATTACATCGTTAGCCCCAGTTTTCATAGTCGTGCTATATTTTATGAGAATTTAGTTGCTATTGAGTTAATAAGTCTGAAATTTTTTTCAACAAGCCCCTGTATATCGGTTTATGTATTTTAGATATATCAAAAACTTGCGTATACGATTTTCACTATAATTTTGTTAGTTAAATTTAGTTGTAAGTTGCTTTATACCGATACAGATAGTTTAATATGTGAGGTGAAATGTGATGATGTTTATGTGGAAATTATAAAAGAAAACATTGCTAAATTTGATACTAGCGACTATCTGCCAAACAACCGGTATAATATCCCTTTAGTTAATAAAAAATACCTGGGCTAATGAAGGATGAATACTCCGGCACCATAATGACACATTTCGTGAGGTTACGTTCGAAACTGTATGCGCTTAGAGTTGAGGGGAAAGATGACATAAAAAAATCTAAAGGGGTAAAAACTAATATTGTAAAAAATAAAATTTCCTTGGATGACTATAAGAACTGCCTGGAAACTAAAACCGAACTGTACCGAACTGAAAGAACCATCCAATAACATTTACATAAGTCTACTCGGTTGAGCAAACTAAAATTGCTTTGAGTCCTTTCGATGATAAAAGATATTTAATTCAAGATTCAACAGATACATTACCTTGTGGTCACTACTCACTTATGATAAAATAAATTGTATGTTTTTAGTTAGAACGTGAGACAAACATGGAATTACTACCGCATCATATCAATTATAATAGTGAGCCATTTTTTATACATCTTTTTAGCGAATCGAAAAAGATGCAGTTTAAAGTCACGCTTGAAGTATTAACATTGACTGGAAAAATGATAGGTAAAAAATGTTGTATTGCCTGCGGTATTGCCGCATATTTACTTGATAGAACCATAAGATATGGTGATATTGACATTTATGTGGAAAACTCAGACCATCCGCCATATACAATGAAAACTCATACATCACATTTTGTCTACAAAACTAAAGATATTAATGAAATTTCTATTGGAAAATTTGCTTGTAACTATGAAAATTTTGCATTTAACATCTTAAAACAGTTTGATATGACTGTGTGTAAAGTAGGTATATATATTGATGAGCATGACGAATTAAGAATAATAAAATTTCCCCAAAATGGGGTTGATCTATTCGTTAGAACAATAAGAGCTGATCGGTTTATAAAATACGTCTCACGCTTACGTATAAACCCTACAATCTAAAAAAACTTAGTTTATTAGCTTATATTGCAATATGTAAAAATCAACCTAAAATAGAATGTGCTTATTATAAATAGTTCTATTTTTATATTAAGTTATTGCAGCTCTTCCGTATGTGCTAAAATAAAAATTACCTATTTATTGTTGATACATAGCCAAATTCGCTTAAGGTATTCGTATATTCTATACTACATTCGTTATGTTGAAGTAGATCAATGTTCATATCTCCAATAATAATTTGAAAATTTTCTTTTATGTTTTTATTAACCTGTAAAAATTGTTGTAGATGAATAATAAAATCACGTGGATCTGTAGATGGAGGGCGATATACGGCCGTAACAATTACATCAATGTTATTATTTACTTTTATTTTTACATTAATTACATTTATATCATTAAATGGAATAATAGCATACGTATAATTTAATTTGTCTTTAATATAGACGACGACTCCGTCGTTCTGGTTTAATTTACCATTATTATATATCATACCGTTAATTTAAGGACTCTGGACACTTTAGAATGTGTATTTTAATACATTTACGCTTTTTAAATAAAATAATTCGTTCAAGTTTTGATGCTTCTCTATTGACAGCTCTAATACAACTAACTTCACACCTTAAGGGCAGTAAGCCCGGTTCACACATACAAAAGATTAAATATATATAAGTTCAATACAATACTATATCCATTAATATTATAAAGACTTGGACATTCAATATTCCATGTTTCTGTGAAAACTATGCAATCAAAGTCAGTATTTATATCTTGGAGATGTATTTTAAATTCATCTAGGTTTTTGTTTATGCTGCGTATATTGTTATGTATGATTTTGAAGTTATTCATAACCTTATTAACATCTAATATTTTTCAAATGTTTCAAATTCAAATTACCTTTATTTTACTTTTATATAACATATACCTCGTCTCTCTCCGGCGTACTGTCGTAACTCACATTTATTAAATTTTACAGGAGAGCGGAAAAACGAAAATACACACCACTCAATTGACTATATCATGAGCCCTATGAGAATTTCAATTCTAATATTTTTTTTTGTGCATCATCAGTCTTCAGTTAACAATATTCATGGGTTGAAAAGTATTTTGCCTTGTAGGTTTTTCGAAAAAAAAAAATGAAAATGCAGATACGTCATTTCGTGAGAATTTATTCATTCCAAACTGTAGATACTTCGCTATGATCAATTGTTGAAAATCGTTGTAAATAAAGACAAAATACTGTTTAGGAAAGCTTTTAAGAATGTAATTAAAAATAAAAGTCAATTTATTACATAAATAAAATCAAAAACACTAACTACGTAAATTGCTTAACGTAACTGTACTATTAAAAATACTTAATTAAAAGTTGTTAATTTCAAAGTAAAATAAAAATATTGTTAAGAAAATAATTAATAAAATTAAAGTAATTCTGTCAGGTATAGAAAAAACTTAAATACTTAAACTGCTTTTAACTTAACTATGGTATTTACAATAGTTTGTTAATGTTTAATCTTCATGAGGTAGAGCCCGGAAGAACTGCTGAAACTCCGGCAGTCGTACCACAGGAGTTTCTCCTTCGCACAACGACATTAGATCTGCATATTTTCTTTTAGGTATTTTGACTGGGTGTTGGTTCAGAAGAGGCACATTCACTTCTGCAATATTGCCTACTGAACGTTTTTTTAACAATATTATGCTGTCATATTCTTTCTGAAGGTGACTAGTTTTGAAAAATATTTGGTCTGGGGATTTTTCCTCAACGAAAATATCCATAATGTCAGGCCACATAATTTTCTTTCCTCCTTGGGTATCTCGAACCGTCAAAATACGAAGATCTTTGGAGAGGGACTTAAAATCCATAAAATCTTCAGACTTCATAGTAATCACGTTGTATGGTTGTTTACGTCGCGCTAGGCGATAAACTGGGTATAATTGGGACGGTATAAAAATATCTCCAGCACCTACAATAGCGCTGCCAATGGTACTATGCGCTGAATCGCCCTCGTTTTGTCCGTAAGTAGTCTCGAAATACCTTAAAGTAATTTCTGTTATATTTTGGAATTTTTTGACTGAGTATAGTAATAGTGAAGCTAAAACTGAATTTTTGTTTTGACCGTAACATCCGTCCGCAAATAAATGCACATTTGTCACTCCTTTGTTGTTATATATCTCCAAAACTTTTAAAAGGCATGAAGCTATCTTAGATGAGCCGCGTTTACTTGTAGCCTCGTGCCATACGAAGCAGATACAATCTTTACTGGCAACGTCATAAAACGTACAATTGAGGGTAGCCAGACGGCTTTTATAAAATATTGCACTCTCATTTGAGATGGGCATGTAAACGACCTGCATCAAGTCAAAAACTCCACACAAAATATGTAGTTTTATCATTTATGGCTTTCTCTTTATACTCTTGTTTCCTCTTACGAACCATATCTTTTTCAGCTTTGTGGGATTCATATTTATTTTTCAGTTGGACTTTTTTCATCTCATCTCCTTGATGATATGCCATACATAACGAACACTGATCCTTCTTCGGGTGAAAGAATGACAAATATTTTGTTTTAAAAACTCTCCTGTAAGTACTAAAACTGGGTCTTTCTTCACTACCATTTTGTTTCAAGTCCTCTAAATACATGACGTACATTTTCCTTAGAGATAGTGATTGGTGCAGGTACTCTCTAGTCGAACTCGCTCTACAGTAATGAGATTCCATGCGTGGATATCTATTTATATGCTGTTCAATACTATTTCGAATAGATGCTTCTTTTTCCAGGCAAACTTTGTTTCGTTGTCTTCTTCCTCCTCTTTTTTCCTTTTCCAAAATACCTATTTTGTCTATCTTACTTAATGTAGTGTACACGGTACGTTCCGAAATGCTAAGAAAAACTTTTTGCAAACAGCATAGCGGTTCTTGCTCACAGTTAACTTGTACTTTATACTATATTTTCGACGTGAACTTTCTTTACCTGTTGTGCTTCTTTTCTTAGGAGTTCTTTCTGTATGTCCACATATAAATTCTCTTTGTCTTGTTGTCACCTAAACCGTAATAATGATCAAAAATTTTAATTCTGTCATCCTCATTAATTTTATAACACATTCTTCCTGCTTTTTTTACAGTTATCTATATCACAACGATTCTTCAAAACTCTAGAA
Source organism: Rhamnusium bicolor (assembly GCA_029963845.1). Lineage (NCBI taxonomy): Eukaryota > Metazoa > Arthropoda > Insecta > Coleoptera > Cerambycidae > Rhamnusium > Rhamnusium bicolor. The sequence goes on from JANEYF010005842.1 coordinate 25,580, forward strand.
GGTACTTTCTTTTTTTGTAGATGGACTTATGTACTCTTTACCCTTATTTCTCAGTGACTTTGCATTTTTTCGTTTATTGATTTTGACATTCTTCCTCGCTATCCCTTCTTTATCATTGCCGTCTACCAAAAAATCTTCTGGTCTCTTTTTACACTGACTTGTATCCTTTTCCCTACTTTCCACTGCGAGACTTTCATTGCTGTTTTCTTCATCATGACGTGCACTGTGTGTTTTTTTCGTGCTGTAAGCATGTCTCAGGATCTTCATGGAAATGATTCCAACATAAAATAATCATGCATTTATGGCACGAACTAAAAACTTCTTCTCAACATGAGCCTACCTCACAAGTTCCATAAGATAGGTCAGCATCGTAGTCATCAAAGGGCAAGGGAGTTCTTCGAAGATCAGTTTAAGAAGACTCTTTATGTGTTGCATCTTTTTTGGCTAAAGATATTTTTTTCCACAAATTTTGCTCAGCGGGAGATCTTCCGAATCTTCAGACCCCGAGTGTCCATCTTCGCACTTGTCGTCTACATCGATAATCGTTCCCCGGTACCATTTTTTTTATAATACATTTTTACTTTACTTCCGACTTCAAACTTGTTATTATCTGATCGGAGTTCATTCGAAAATACAACATTTTTGGTGCCGTCTTCCCACAACACTAGTACGTCCATTATGAGAAACAATCAGCTGAAAAAATAAAACTTCTATGAAGTGCTACTTATTGAAAACACTCTCTTACTTGCAACACACTGATTGATGTTTAGGTAATGCAGCTTATGATCTATCACCTTATATAGTTATATCTACAGAAGAGACTTTAATTTACAAATATTTATGAAAATAAAAGTGAGGTTATGGGCGCAAAGCTTCACAACGCACATGCTGTATTCATACTAAAAGGCTGCAAGTTACGTGCAGACAATAATAATTTATGTGTAGATACGTTAAGGGTTTTAAATAATTGTGAAGTCAAAATGTGTTTCACACGAACTGTCGTATCTTCATTTACCACTCTTTGTGGGAAATGTCTTTGGCATTTTGCTAGTTACGTTGTAAAAATGATGTGCTATATCTCCAATGCTATAGTGAATATGGTTACAAAACTTCGTGAGGATATCGGCCTCCCCAACAAACCTATTTTGTCGGCGTAACTCAATTTTTCAGTGTTTGTCAGTTACGACAGCACGTCCGGAGAGCGACGACCTGTTCATAAGTAAGAAACAAAATCATTATAAATACATAATTTTTGTTTTAATTATTATTATTATTAATGTTATCAATATTGTCATTACTGTTTTAAAGTTAAGCTAAAATAGATATTTTCAGCAGCTAAATTCTGACTTGAACGAGAAAAATATTTAAATTTTGATAAACATACTTCTTAATTTTTCTTTTGTAAATGTTATGTGGCCACGCTTTTATCTGGAGAGGCAGTAAATTGTAAAATTTTGGTGCAAAGTAAGTTACATGTCTTTGAATATGAGATTTTTTATAGAATGGTATAGTTAGTGAATTATTTGTAATTGTTTTTGTTTGATAATAATTATGAGTTACTGTTTGGCATAAATTTTTAATTTTAGGTAAATAGTTTAGACAAGAACATTTGCTTTCTTTATATAAGAGCTCCGTATTATACATACGCTCTTTATTAAAAATAATTTTTAATATTGTATTCTGATAAACTGACAAATTTTTTAAATATAAGCCACCCCAAACAACAATACAATAGTGCAAAATGGACTCAACCAAGTCATTATATACCATCCTTATAAGTTTTTCATTCAAAATATTTCTAAGTTGATAACATTTATATACAGTTTTCTAATTTTTGAGGATATATGATCAGCATGGTTACTCCATTTTAAATTTTGGTCAACCAATATACCTAAATATTTAATGACATTTGTTCTTACTATTGTTGGGCAGTTGCATTGGGTAGTGTCACTTGAGCAGTTGTGTATTTTAATATTGTTCTTAGGAGGCTGATCAGCAGTGGTAGTAGAGAATGTCATAAATTGCGTTTTTGCTGTATTAAGACTCAACAGACTAGAGTTAAGCCAAGTTTGTACAGTGCTAAGACCCCGCTCCGCAATATGGTATACTTCTGCCCAAGTTGCGGCATTAAATAAAATGGCTGTGTCATCTGCATATGAGATAACTTTTCCATTTTTTAGAAGATTTCCCAGGTGATTAATGTATACCAGAAACAGAACAGGGCCCAACACAGTACCTTGTTGGACACCCGTTGTAATAATTTGACTATCACTCATAACGTTATTTATTTTAACTCTTTGGGTTCTGCCTGTCAAATAGTTCTCAAATACCCGCAACGGACCACCCCTAACTCCAACATTACTAAGTTTTTCCAATAAAATTTTATGACTTACTGTATCAAAAGCTTCGGCTAAGTCCAAAAACACAGCCAAAGATTTTTTATTGCTATTAAGTTGGTTCATAATGTCATTTGTTAATTCAAAAACAGCATCCTCTGTATTTTTTTTATTTCTGAAGCCAAATTGCTTATCATATAGAATATTTTCCTGTTCTAAAAAATCTACCAATCTTTGTTTTATACACTTTTCAAATATTTTCCCAAAATTATTAATCACCGATATAGGTCTATAATTTGTTAATTTCTTAGAATCTCCTGCTTTATACACCGGCGCGCGTAACAATAGATGTTTTCCAGTCCTTTGGAATTCGATTTGTAGATATTACTAAATTTATTATTTACGTTAAAGGTTTTAATAAAGATCTATGTATATATTTGATAGCTTTCACTGTTATTCCATCCTCACCGGGAGCAGAGTTGTTTTTTAGAGAATTTATTTGTTTAATTAACTCATTTTCGGACACTGGATTCAAATATAATAAATTTTAATTCTTCTCTTAACCCTTTAGCTGCTAAATTTGATTTACCGGTCGTGTCATATGTGCGCTAATAATGCGTATATATACGTCTGGAGCAGCCAAAGTTCATATCGTATATATACGGCCGTAGCAGCAAGTCGCTAAATAACCTGATTTAATGAAAATATTCAGGACTGAATTCGTTCATATTTGATAACACTGCATAAATAATAAATGCACACAATACTTAAATGCTTTATTTTATTTGGTCATAAAAGAAAGCTTTATATTTTCAAAAAAAGAAAAAGTAATATGAAGCTAAATAACGTACCTAATACTAAACATTGGAATTAAACAAAATATTCCAGAATTGAGAGTTATTAGAAAGGTTCTAGCTGTAAAATATGCTAGGTAGTTATTTTCAAAATAACATTAATAATTTTTAACCGTATGGTAACGTTCGAAACAATTAATTAAGCAAAGTGGTACATTGCATTCGGCGCACATATAACGTGTGTCTTTTCGGTGCCCCATTTTAGCACAAACAACACACCTTTTCTGGGCTTCCTTTTTCTTCTCTGTCGCACTTATGAGGGAAAATGTCGAGCTGTCAAACGCAGGGAATTATCACCTTGTGAACATCTTCTTCCAGTTCGGTGGCTATAAATTTGGGAATGGTATTTTTCCAGAATTTGGTCTATGACCTTAATTTGGAAAGCTTGTAGGCTAATTTCATTACCGGTTGAAGTTTGATAGACGGCATGGGAGTTAAAAATTGCATTATCCAATAAGTGTAAAAATACTTTTTTGTACCATTTGACCGTTCTTCTAACGCATTCGATACTGCTAAGCATCATATCGGAGCGATCAACAGCCCCCATGTGTTCATTGTAGTCCAGAATGCAATGAGGTTCTCTTTTTTTCCTCCCCAGTATCCTTATCAATTTTACCAGTGCCGCTAACTACGCTAATATGCATTGTAGTCAGTATGAATACCTCACACTTGTTCTTCCACTTCAAAGCTAGAAGTTTATTTGAATACTTGTATTTCGTTTCCTCACGATCCAAAACGCGTTCAAGGTCTGGCATTCCTTTACTATTCTTTTTTACATGCGTTAGTTTTTTCCTGGTGTAAATATGCAAAAAGGTGAGGACTTACATACCAGTTGTCCAGATATAGTGAACGACCATTCCCAAGAAAAGGTTTCATTAGCGACAAGACAACACTACCAGATATTCCCACTTTTCTGAGAAGGTCATCTTCAATATCGTCAAGATCAGTATACTTTCTTGTATAAATTATAAAATCTAATATATACCCCGTTTCACAGTCGCATATGAGCAAAAATTTAACACCAAACCTATGCCTCTTCGATGGTATATACTGTTTAAAAAAAATTCTACCCTTGAATAAGACTAAGCTCTCGCCTATACAGAGATTTTGGAAGGGATACAAAGTTTCCTTCATTTGTTTTTTTAAATGATCGATAATTTTTCGGATTTTCCATAATTTATCGTCTTGTGGCGCATCTTTCCTGTTGTCAACAAAATGAAGGCAGCGGAGAAGAAGAAGAAAGCGGTCCCTGGGCATAATTTGATGAAACATGGGTGTAGATATCTTAATATTATTGATCCAATACGAGTTTATGGAATGTTTGTTGACTTGTGACATAAGTAAGTTGATTGCAACAAAGCTGTAAATTTCTTCGAAATCCGTATTCTTCCATCGGTGTAGTCTGGATTTATCAGGAATATCTTGAGAAGATGAAAACACATAATATAGGTTAGTTTGTTCGGCGATATACTGAACAATGTCTTCACCAAAGAATTTTAGGAAACACTCTACTTCAGTGCTGTTTTTGCCAAGGCCACTTTCTGGGGAACAACCCGAATTGTCAGATTTGAATTTATGTATTTCCGGCTTCAAATCATTTCAACTCCAAACGAAATTATGTGTTACTTTCTTAGCTTTACCTCTAAGTCTTTTTGTACTGGTAGTAGTAGTACTGGAATGGGAGTCCTGATCAGAAGAATCGGAGGTCCCTGGTGATTCAGGAGACACATACGTAGGTTCTGGGGTGGCCGTGTCATCTTCGTCAATCCATCCGCCATCTGACTCATCAGATATATTTTCAAGGGATTCATTGTCACTATTTGCTAAAATCGCTTCCAGTTCTTGATCAGTATAATACATTTTCTTATTAAAGCGCGCCATATTGTTACAACATGTGTACTGGGGCACTGTAGACTCAACTCTAATTGCGTTTCACTGCCGAGGTTATCCACCAACAAATCAAAGTAAGTACGGCCCACCTGTGAGGTTGGGAGACTCTAAGCGTATTTATACGTTTGGAGCAGTTGACGTATAAAAAATATATATATTTTTAAATGGCTACCAACTGTTGTTCCTGATGCTAATAATATGATATCCATAAGTTGTCAGTTTTTAAACTTGCTCTAAACTATTTAAAAAACTAGACGTTTATAAACGTCCGGAGCCGTTAAGTGATTTGCGTATATATACGTGTCGAGGGTTAGGCAAGTATTTTCGTTTCTGTCTCACAGGGGGTATTGTATCTGCCATGTTGCCACTTATATTAATGAAAAAAATCATTAAATTGATTTGTCTTTTCCTTTTCATCCTGTACAACATTTCCATGATTATCTGTTACTTCAATGTTTTTAGTGTTATTTTTCTTATTATTTATGACTTCATTTATTACGTTCCATATTTGTTTATAATTATTATTTGCTTCTATTATTCTTGTTTTATAGTAATTATTTTTTGTTTGCTTAATTATTTTATTGAGATTATTTCTGTAATTTTTATATTTAAGACTTAAATCATTTGAAAAAGATCTATTAAGTTGTTTTCTCATGTTGTCTCGCTTTCTTATCGACTGAACTATACCAACGGTAATCCACGGCTTTATTTTTGTTAGTTTACTTTTTAGTTTAATTGTTTTTGTTGCAGTTTTAATATATCCCTTTAGTTTATTAATAAATAAATCGTATGCTGCCTCTACGTTCCCATTATCTATTACATCATTCCATAACTCATTTTGCAATAAATAATTTAATGTTTCTAAATCTAATTTGTCTATATGCTTAATACGATTTATATTGTTTTCTAAAATATCTAATTTTAATGATAATGCAATTGTATAATGGTCAGTAAGAGCAGTGTTAAATATAATTGGTTTTATGTTATCAAAATGAAGTTCATTAGATTTTATGAAAATATGATCAATTATAGTAGAGGAATTTTCACATACCCTGGTAGCTTTATTAATACAAGATAAATAACCCCTCTGAGACAAAATATTTAAGTAACTATTTACCTGATAATTATTTAAAATATTTAAAGTCACATCGCCAATAAAAATTTCAAAACTTAGCTCTTGCAGTATAGTTTTACATTCTTGGCAGCTTTGTAAAGTGCAAGTTTCAACTGTATTTATTTCAAAATCCCGTATGTATTGGTCCATTCTTATAAGACAAGGACCAGAAATTTATAAAGTAAAATAAAAATAAAAATTGTTAAAGATAATCTAAAATTTATGTTAAACTATGTTAAAGATATCTTTAGATTTGAATTCAGGGTAAAATTGCAAAAATATAAAAATAATAAAAATTATACTATGTAGTTATATACATACATATTACATATATTTAGTATTAGACGTTTCAACTAGTGGAACATCATATGTATAATGCAATATATACGCATGCAACAACAATATATACATATATAATGCAACATAATACAACATGTTAATTGACTGTGCGTTTCCTTATTCTTTCCGATAATTTGGATTCTGTTTTTTTATGGTACCTGTTTTAGTGATTCCTACTTTAGGAGTTTGTCCTTTCTCTGTTGTATTTTCATCTACGTTTCCTTTTTGGGCTATCGGGAAGGTGTCTTCGCTTAATGGGATAGGAGTAGCTGGAATACTGTTTGGTTTACATACACTATTTTCCTTCTGATTTTCTAATTCAAATAGGTCTTCTGCACAATATGTCTCGTTATTTACGTGAAGTCGATTTTTTTTATGTAGCATATTTTGCCATCCTGCTTAGCTAGTTGTAGATGTTTTCTAAGTATTTTGTTTTCAGATCTTTGTTGTGGAGTTAGGTCGTGGGCGATAGTTATATTTGAGCCCTTTAGTTTGTGCCAGTTTCTCGGGATTGTTTTTTTCTTTAAGTGTGAGATCAATTCGACTTTAATAGGATTATTTTTAGAGTTTCCTAACGTGTAGAAGTCATTGAGATCAGTTTCCGTTACATCAACATCGAGAAGGTGTTTAATTTTCTGGCATATATAATCACTTGTGACCTCAGTGGCCAAATATTAGATTATTGTTTTTTTACTGTTTCTGGTTAGTGTTTCTATTTGTTCTTTTAGCATACAGTTTTCAGTTTGCACTTGTTTTAATTTATTTGTAAGTTCCTTAAATATTCTATGAATATTCTGTAAGTACATATATATTCTATGAATATGCTATGAATATTCAGAATATATATATATATATATATTCTTGGAATATCCGGTGCTGTCTGGGAATATCGCACCCCCGCGAGAAAAGTGACAAGTCAAAAAATGTCATTTTACAGAAATCAGTAATAAGAAATGTCAGTTAGAGTTATGTTCTAACAATCGAAGCATTATAGTATAACTTCATTCTTTTTTTTTGTAAAATGTAGGAACAAAAATGATACACATAAAGTATAAGTACACCACTATATTTGCAGGGTAATTTATTCACTCTTATTTTGTGTTATGTCACTTTGGACTTGGCTTAATTCAAACAATTTTTTTAATTGTGTCACACTAGCAATGTAATAGGAACATAAAACAATACACATAACTTGAAAAATATTATATTATATCAAGTAAAATACAAAGTAACATGGGGATATGAACAAAAATCCATTGAAATTAAAAAAAATGTATATTCTAATCTAATTATTACAAACAGAATTATAGAAGTCCGTGTAATATTTCGGGATGTGCGGTGAATTCAGTAAACTTAATAAAGAGGTTTTTTTCTTCTCACCTATTGATAAGCTGGTTTTATCCGCAGGTTTTACTGTTACTGGATTTTGTTCGTTTTTAGTTAGTCTTGTTGTTATAGCCTCAATTTCCTTAACTCGGTGTCTGAATAAGAGGTATTATACCGAAGTCTGCAAGGATTTTGCTTTTGAATTCTAACAACTTTAATATCGCCTATTTTATCAATACTCATGAATTTAGAGAATGTATTACCGTATTGATCGCACAAATCACGTACATCTAAAAAATCGTCATACCCTAATTCCGTAACATTGTAAGGATTCACTTTTTTCTTCGCTGCTCGGATTATAGTTACGTATTGTGAGGGTACATAAATCGGTCCAGACCGTAGAGATTTCTTAACAGACTTCTCTATAACCGAATGTATACTGTCACCCTCATTTTGGGTGTGACCCTTAATTAAAAATTTATGTGTGATTGCCTTGATTTTCAAAACTGTTACGGCATGCATGTAGAGATTGAAAATAAACCTAAAAAATAAACGAAAGTATAAATATATAATTCGTTGCATGGAGCTAGTCAATAGGAGAGGCGCAAAATGATACCTACCTATTTTTCTGGCGACCACAGCAATTGTCAGAATATAGGACTATCTCTGGATCATCTGAGTTTACTGAGTTTGAGGTTTCTTCAAGGAACTTAAACGTAAACGTAAACGCACGTACCAATTTCATTTGATCCTCGCTTTCCTAGTCCTTCATGCCAGAAATAGCACTCTACTCTGTCTGATTTTAGTTCAGAGATTGTAAAATTGTATGAGTTCAATTTTTACTTGTAATAAAAGACGGATACTTCACCTCTTGGAGTAGGTAAAACCGCCTGTAAATCATAGCAAGCGACTATAAAGTTCGAATTAGCATTAGTTTTGTCTTTTTGTGACAGTATCTTTTCATGTTGATGTTGATCGTATTTTTCCTTTAAAATGTCCTTCTCTTGACTTTCAGAGTTTTCAAATGCAACGCATAATTCACAGCGATCTTTTTTAGGAATGAAAAAAGAAATATTAAATTCAGAATTAAAAATTCGAGAGTACATAACAAGGTTTGCATGTGGAAATCCATTGGCAATGCACTCGGCCTTGTAATCACGAAATAGATCAGCTAATGTTTTTCCTCCATCTATAAATTCACGCGTAGTCCGTTGCCGGAGGTAATGGCTTTCTATGCGTGGTATTGAATTGATGTGGTTACGAACACCCTCTTTTATTGCAGGATTTATCTTTTTATGGCATCCGTGTTTACCTCTGAAATCTTCAGAGATGAAACCAGTTTCTGTTTTGGAAATAACAGTGCGGATGGGACGATCATTGATGTCAAGAGTAGCTTTAAAGAAGAGTTTGCATACCCTGATACGTTGATTTTCAACTTCGAAAGAAAAGGCATTATTGTTGCGTCCTCCTGTTTCTGTTCTGGTGTATCGATAAGTTGGCTGGATTATCTGCATACATTTGGAAATGAAATCACGTTGTCTGGAAATGTCTTTCAGTTGCCAATATTTCTCGAAAATGAACTGTCGAACTTCTTCTCCTATTTTGGAAGTGCACTTCAGTCTACATTTTTTATCACAAGGGTTACGTAACTTTCTTGCTTAAATTTTTTTCCACTTCGAGATGTTGATGTGTAGCTTTTCCTGAGTTCCGTACAATTTTTGCTTTTTTCTTTAGCCATTCTGATGGATTGGCGATTCGTTTTTTACCCTCACGTACTATTGAATTTTCAACATCAGCTCCATTTTGTGTATCGGTGGAAACACTTGATTTAGAAGAAGATTCGGAACTAGATTCCTCATAAAGTAGATCTCTGTCACTGTCATCAACATCTTCGTCAGACGAATTCGATTCTGAATCACTTTACTTTGCCACGCGAATCAGTTTTATTCTTGTGCTACCAGCTGATGTGCATGGAATAGGTTTCCACACAATATTATTTGGCTTTGTTGTATTTTCTAATGTTCTTTCTTCATCTATTTTAGTTTGTTTCTATATGCCTTCCTGGATAATTTCTGAACATCCTTGTTCCTTTGTATTTTCTATAGTGTAGTGTAACTTACCCAGGTCTCTACAATCCGTGGTTTCTTTTATTTTATTTGGCAGTAATCGTCTAAAATGAACCTCTACGTGTTTAACATATAATTTAAAATTTATGTAGAATGCACTGGTTACTGTCACATTATAGGGAGATTTGAGGTAAGGAAATAATACATGACATCATATTTGAAACACCTACTTATTTATTAAACAGTAAACGGAAATCAGCCGATAAACGTTTAAATAAAAAAAAACAATAATACTAAATAGTGCAAAGAGTAAGTAGTAAAAGTGCCGTACTCGACCTTGAATTCACGGGGAAAAGAGCACGGCAGAGAAACCCCGATCTCAATTCAAAACATCGAAAAGATACTGAAACATTTTGAGCTTGATGTATTTTTCCTGTTCTAGTAGTTAGTCTCACATTCGCACTTGAAGCAAAACTGAAGGTGTTGTGTTAATTAGCCGACTTAGTCGGAAGGTACTAAGGCCCCAGTACTGGAACTCGTGGCTATGAGTTGAGGGTTTTGAGCAAAAATCAAGGCATAATGCACTAGATGTTTGGTCAAGCACGGGAGAAAATCGTTAGTACGTTCAACAAGGCCCATTCAAATGAAAACTAACAATGTACTGATAACCAGAACAGAAAATTAATTAAAACATTTACGATATCCATCAGTATCCATTCGACGAAAATAAAATACATATTTGAGGTAGTAACACAAAATAAAAATAAACGAACACAAAAAAATACTTAGCCGAACACATAAAATAAAAAAAAACTAAACAGTTTGATAAAATACAAATATTGGATGTGACTAACAAACAGCAAAGTATTATTTAAAATTCCTACCTTTGGTAACACTCAGGAGCTACACACAAAAACTCAGGACGCCCGTCGCTTACTTACTATTTAAGTTTTTCTCCAGGAATCAACTGTGTGTTTTGTTTAACTTGCCGCCCACGCTCTAGTTTCGCAGATACTCTAATTGAAATTAATACAGGGTGGTGCCCTTCAGACGCCCCTTTGAAAAATCATCGAATGATAGCTAAGAACAAAATGAGAGGAGTTTTCAATATCCTCAATCTCCAGTAAGCAACAGGCGTACCGAGGACAAATAGAGTACATATAATTTTTAATACAAGCAATATCAAAAGCGATATAATAAGAGAACTATGTACTAATTAAGATTAAAACGTTACACACTTTTTTTTCTCATTATTATTCATCTGTATTACGATAATAGAACCGTAAGTTCGTTATATTATAATTCCCTTTTCGATCGTTCGTAACGGGATCGCATAAAGTATAAACGTTTGGATACGGATTATCTGTCACTTGGAAAGGGCCAGAAAACAAAGGACAAAATTTATAAATAATTTTGTTGGCAGCATCTGAGGTTACATTTTCACGCAGTAAGACGAAATCATTGATTTGGAGCTTATCGTTTGGTAAATGGGTTGTCTTTTGCTGAATTTGTACATTTAAACGGTTCCGTACGTCTTTGCGGATTTCTTCGATAGTCTTATCGGATTGTTTTGGCAAGAAAGGAAAAATCAGCCGACTTAGTGGGTTCGGCGGCTGGGTACCATATAATATTTCAAAAGGAGAATAACCCGTACTCAAATGAGGAGTACTATTAAATAAATCTTCAATGTTTTGCAGTTGGGATACTCAGCCACGATGAGATTTATGACAGTAAGTTCTAAATAGCCTGCTCAGTTCTTTCATAATCTGCTCCGTGGGATTTGAAGCAGGGTGTCGTATGGACGAGAAAGTCGGTCGAATGTTATTATGTCTCATTACACTCTGCCAATACTTAGATTGAAATTGGGTTCCATGATTGCTAAGAATCACTTTTACTGGAATCATGAAAGTCATTAACAATTTTGAGCGCTGATATTTTTGCCTACGCTCGGCGCAATGGATATAATTTTACAAATTTAGTGAAAGAATCTACAACGACAAAAATGTAAGCACATCTGGATCTCCCTTCAGGCAGTGGACCATAGTAACCTACCGTTACGAGTTCTCCTGGGTGGTATGCCAAAATGGGATGAATTGCCCCGACGAGGTTTCGTGACGGAAATTTGGACTTTTGACAGATATCGCAAGAGCGAACATCCTTCTGAATACGTCTACGCAGATTTGGGAAAAATAACGTACTATGTTATATAATTTTGAAATGACCGTATAGCTTGTGATAACTTTCGATTAGGATCTTTACCATGTTTTCAGGTATAGTTAACCTAGGTATATTATGATTGCGATCATGGTAAATCATCACACCATTGTGGACTTGAAACTGTTGAATCAGACGACTCTGGTTTTGGCTCAAAACTGTCGCATGCCCTAGGAAATAATGAAAGATAGCTCCAAGAAAAGAATCGTTCATTTGATGAGTATTTAAATTTTGAAATAAATCCTTCAGGTCATTCAAGGTATCTACCTCAAACAAATTTACTAAATATTCATGTATTACAGATATGGCAAGTGGGCTAGAGTCGGTTACTAATGTAGTATCTCCTAACATGGGAAAATTACGGGACAAAACATCCGCTACCACATTATCTCTTCCCCGCACATGTTCTACTTGGAAATCGAACTCGTTAAGGTACATCATCCAGCGTGTCAACAATCTACATTGTTTAAGAAATTTTAAGGCATAGTGATCCGTTCTAATCATGGATAGCCCAGTAGTACCATACGAAACCGTCTTAAACCGAAAATGACCCCCAAAAGTTCCTTTTCTGTCACGGTATACAATAACTCAGGGCCTCTCAAAATTCTACTAGCAAAACCCAACACAAGGTGTTCCCCTTCATCATCGACTTTGTAAAGTTCAGCCCCTAAAGCAACATTTGAACTATCAGTTTGTAAATAAAATGTTTTTTTTGAAATTTGAAAATGTAACATAACAGTAGACAAAAATAAGATTTTGATTTGTTCAAAAGCCTCTTGTTCGATAGGTCCCCCCATTTTTGTCCTTTGCGCAATAACCGGGTTAGAGGAACGGTTTCCGCGCCATATTGTTTGCTAAAACGGCGATAATAATTGCATAAGCCCAGAAAAGAACGTAATTATTTGGTTGTTTTAGGTGTAGGAAACTCCCGAATTGCACTAGTTTTCTCAGGGTCGGGTAACACGCCCCTAGTTGTTAATATATGGCCCAAGAACTTGACCTCTTGTCGTAGAAATTTTGTTTTGTCTAAATTGACTGTCATGTTTGCCTCTGATAATTTTGAAAAAAGTTTATCTAAATGTTTTAAATGACTGTCAAAAGAGTCTGAAATCACAAGAAGATCATCAATATAGTTATAAGTGAATTGTTGAACCTCTGGACCCAGAATGACATCCATTGCTCGAGTAAAAGATCCTACTGCGGTCTTGAGTCCAAAAGGAAGCACCTGATAAGAATATGTCTTACCATTATACAGAAAAGCGGTATATTGTGTACTTTCAGACGTTAAAGGAATGTGCCAGTATGAGGAACGTAAATCAATAACTGACATGTATTTAATCAAATTTTGTGAGCTAAAAATCTCTTCCGGCAGCGTAGGCGCTTCATGGTCGGCAACCATTCTTGAATTTATCAAGCGCGCATCCAAACAGACTCGGATGGTACCATTCTTTTTCTTAACCACAGTCAAAGGACTGGCGTATGCCGATGCTTCGCGTTTAATTACACCTAGATCGAGCATATTCTGTATAATGGCATCAACTTCGGAACGCAATCTAAATGGAATAGGATATGGTCTTTTTACAAATGGGCTTTTATCAATCATTTTAATTTCATGTACATATTTATTAGTTCTCCCGGGGTATTTGTTGAATACGCTCCGATGTTTTAATAACACCTGTCGCAGTTGTTGCCTCTGTACCTACGATATTGTATTTAAGTCAATCAATTTTTCGGACAACTCTTCGACCGAATTTATGTACGTTGCTAAATTAAATTTCGGGCTTGCGGCTTTGGTGTCTGAACTAATTCCATTTTGGGCATCAACCGTAAGGGTTACTGAGTCAAAGAAAGGTGCATTTGTAGGTGATGCATCGATTAAGCATCGGGCTCTTACATTGAAACTGATAACGAAATATTCGCCCCGAATGCCAAGAGTGATAGAATTCTGGACAAATTCTATTTTAGCATTTACCTTCGACAGCCAATCAATACCAAAAATCACAGGTCTAACCAAATTTTTGACAACCAGGAACGCGTGATCCAAACCGTGTGGCACACCATCCATGGAGAATCTTAACCACACCTGATGCCGAATGCGGGTACTGAGTTGTCCCATAGCACCGCGTAGATGTGTAGATGACACTGGTAAAATAGGTACGACTTCAAGATTCCTCAATTTACTAAAATACTCCTCATTTATGCACGTCACCTCACATCCCGAATCAATGAGAGCAAGTAAATCACAATAAAAGCATTTTATTGTAATATGTGGCAACATTCGAAAAACGTCTTGTTCCGAGTTGAGTCCGGGGACTTAAGCTAACGCGACAATTGACTGATCGGCGTCATGCGGTACGGTTTGATATGAGAGTGTGTCAAGGTCTCTGGTATATTCAACATATTGTATAGGTCCTGTTAACCCAACACCTGAGCAACCCAAATGTGTACCCATGATCCTACCCGTCTTCAGAAGTAGATCAAAACCTTTAGTATAGAGCAGTTTATAATCGGTATAACCAATTGGGTCACAAGGGAACAGCTTTAAGACATAAGTAATGTCCGTTTTTGCATTTGCGACGCCTAGATTACACACATAGCCTTGAGGGACAAACTTAATAAATGGACAGTAAGTGGTGGAGGTGTTTGGAATTTTATTGGAGAGAATGTCCCTCCTTCTCTCCATTCAGGTTTCCCGAGGGTTCCCGTCTATTACAGTGGCAAACGGTACATATTGGAGGGGGTGGAATGGAATAATTCCCGACAGGGTTTGTTGAAGTAGGGACATTACTATTTGTGCCCTCTGACAAACTGTCTCCACGACGATAATGATAACAATCAATTGAAGCAACCAGATTTGGTTTATTAACGGAATTCTGCGAACGTTTTCCGATTATTGAAACCTGTCGTTCAAGAAATTTTAATGCTGTCGCCGTGGTCCGGTTGGAAACAGTAGCCCACAAGGACTGAACATGGGCAGGTAGTTGCCTCATAACATCAGATAAAATAATTATTTCGGGAATTGGTGGTGAAAAAAGTCGGAATGCGTTAACCTGCCTCAAAAAATATTCAGTCATGGATGCTCTTTTGTCCGCGGAATACCTCATCTCGTTTAAACGTACCCGTTCAGAATACTGCCTTTCCTCTGACCAATAAAACTCTGACAGAAATTATCATACGTTGTCCAGGATTCCTTTTGCATGTCTCTCCAGTCTGCTGCCGGGCCTACTAAACAGTCCTGAATAATTTCCAAACTTTCAGAAGCTGAGGCTCCGACGGATCGTACATACCTCTCTAATTTACTTAGAAATAGTACGGGGTTTTGGGACTTTGGATTGCGAAAACTAGGTTTTTCTACCGCCAATTGAGGCGTCTTAGTTGTTAAAGCTAAAGCGACTCGCTTCCAGTCGTTCCCCAACCCTTCAGTACTCCCAGAAAATTTCAATTGCATGTTTTACTGAAACTTGGCTCCAATCACATGAACTCGAATATATTAATATTAGCGGCTATACTATGTCTGCAGCCTTTTGTAGGAATGAATGTAAGAACGGTGGAATAGTTATCTTCCATAAAAAATTCTCTTGACATTGATATTACTGAAATAAAACAAATATGCAAAAAATCAATTGAAAAAAACTTTGAAATAGCAGGAATACAAATTAAATTTAAAAATGATTATAAACTTAAAGTTATAGCTTTATATAGATCTCCAGCAGGTGATCTCAATATATTTTTTAATGAATTAGAAAACGTCTTAAAAGAGCTAACAGCTGATAAATCGGATATCATATCATATGGTGACTTTAATATTGATTTTTTAAATAATAACTGTAATAAATATGAACTAGTAGATCTACTTAGTTCTTACAATATCAATGTTCATGTAGATGAACCAACTAGATTTTCAGTAAATTCCTGAAGTTGTATAGATTACATGTGTACCAATTTTCTAAACAATGAGTTAAAGTGTGAAATTATAGGAAACGGTCTCTCAGATCATACAAGTCAAATATTACAATTTAATGTGTCTAAACTAGATACACACTCAAAGAAAGCCACAAAAACGAGATTTTTTACCAGAGATAATTATCGTAATTTTTTGCACAACATAAGTAAGGAAACCTGGCTGGATGTTTATACAGCAAAAACATTGGAAGAATTTATGAGTAGTTTATTATATTATGTTGATATCAGTTTTCCTTATACGTATATTAAATCAAATAAAAGAAAAAAAGGTTGGGTAACAGGAGGTTTACAAGTTTCATCTCAGAAACTGAAATTGCTTTACACAAAAATTAGTACTTCGAAAAATGTGGAGGATATATGTTATTATAAAAGGTATAAAAAAAATTTATCGCCAAACAATAAAGGCAGCAAAACGCTTACACAATGATAAAATTTACTCTAGTGCCAGTAATAAGTCAAAAGCTGTTTGGTCAATTATAAATAATGATTTGGGGAAAACTAAAATTAATCAAATTTTTGAGATGAAAGTTGATAACAACTCGATAACTGACACTAAAATATTATCTACAAATATTTTGTAGAGACTCCGGGAAAATTACATTCAGAACTTGCAAATAAAAGCGATCAGCATAAGTTTAGTATAAATAAAGTGTATCCAACTATTTTCGTAGATCCCGTGACGGAAAACGAAATTTTCAATATAATAGGTGACCTTAAAAAATCTAATTCTGCTGGTATGGATCATATCAGTTCTAACATACTCAAATCAGTTGTTGTATACGTAAAAGCGCCACTAACCTATCTGATAAACTGGTCTCTTTCTGAAGGAATATTTCCACAATTATATAAACTAGCCAAGGTTGTACCTATTTACAAGAAAGGAGATAATCATTGGTTGAAAACTATAGACCTATATCTTTATTATCTTCAGTTTCCAAAATACTAGAAAAAGCAATTTTCAATAGAATTATGAACTTCATATCTAGATTTGATGTATTAGGTCATGCTCAACATGGTTTTCGTGGGGGTAGATCGACACAATCAGCAATACTCAGTTTTCTAAGTACATTAATTGATCAATTAGATAAAAATCTCAAAAGTCTAGGCGTGTTCATGGATTTGAGCAAGGCCTTTGATCTTGTTGATCATACTCTGCTCAAAGATAAATTATCAAATTATGGTATAAGGGGTAAGCTGGGTGACTGGCTATCGTCGTATCTATCAGACCGCAAACAGGTTGTTGAGCTAAATGGTAGTATATCTGATATACTGTATATATCCTGTGGTGTACCCCAGGGTTCTATATTGGGACCTTTGCTTTTTATAATATTTATGAATGATCTACCGAATCTTGTTAATGAAGGACACCTTATCATGTATGCAGATGATACTACATATATAAGCTCAAACACAAATATTCCTGACTTAGTGACAGAATCCCAAAACAAAATAAACAGTTTAGTTTCGTGGTTTAACGATAATAAACTACTTATAAATGGTAGCAAAACAGTTTTTATTCATTTCACCCCAAGGAATTCCAAACAATCAGAAAATTACCTGATAAAAATAGATAACAAATCAATCAGACAAGTTAGTTTTACAAAATTTTTGGGAGTGTACGTAGACAGCACTTTGAATTGGGAAATGCATATAAGCCAGTTGTGTACTAATCTAGCACCAAGTTGTTACGCACTGTACAGATTAAGAAGTTCATCTAACAAATCAGTAATATTATCATTTTATTATGCGCAGTTTTATTCTAGAATTAAGTATGGCATAATTTTTTGGGGTTCTTCTCATTTTGCTGAGAGAGTTTTTATAATGCAAAAAAAAGTACTTCGTATACATTGAAGGTGTGTCAGCATACACTTCATGTAGAAGCATTTTTAAAAAATTATGTATATTACCTCTAGCTTGCATTTACATATTAGAAACACTATGCTATGTAAAGAATAATATAAGGTCATTTTTAACAAACAATTTTAATCATGAATATAATACTAATAATAATCTTACATTGCCCAATCATTCTCTCTCGCTCTATGAGAAGACTCCACAATATTTAGGTATAAAATTATTTAACAAACTTCCTGAATTTATTAAAATTATAGAAAGCCAAAAAACATTTAAAACTAAAGTACGGTGCATGCTTCTTCAACATAGTTTTTATAGTATCAGGGAATATCTGGAGTCTAACATATAAACATATAAATTTAAGTTAACTTCTGTACAAAAATATGGTGAATATGTTTATATAATTATTATAATTAAAAACTCTTAGTTAACTGTTAATAACATTATCACTTAATTGTCTTCTTAATTTTTAACCAATTTGTAAATACATATGTTGTATTGTTTCATATTAACCTAATTCTATTATTTTATTTTACAATTTTTATTCAACTGTTTTTTTAAACTTGTACTGTTTGACGAGTCTGATGCCATGTATTTGTGGTCTTATAGACAATAAAGATTATTATTATTATTATTATTACTAGGTAACACATTTGCATTGTCTATATTTAGGTTACTTGTATTTGGGTCGGTTCCTTCCGGCTCAGATTCAGGAGTAGTTACCACAGCTGATGAAATCTGATTGTTCACGCTGTTGAAAAATGGTGGTGATACAGCGCTGGCGGTGTTGTCCACCATGGGTTGTCCGATGGTTCGCATCAAACCTTCGTTGGTAATTGCCTGTTGCCGGATAAAGGACTCCAACAGCTTGGCTTGTTGTTGCACCAAGTCACGCAGTTCTCCGATTTCTCCTTCTCGCGACGGAATCAACTCGTGTCCTTCTCTCCGTTCCAAAGGACTATTAGGTTCTGCATCTCCCATTTTTGTTTTTTTTTCCTGCGAATTAATATATCTTGCAGAATCACACTTAATAGAATTAGTTGCTACTTAATTTAAATCCTCTTTGCACTTTTAGTTGTCCTCCCTGTTATAAAAATTATTTTCAACAGCAACAACTGAGTTGACGAAATGTAATTTTATTTCATCAACACATTTAAATAAAATACAAACGAATTTTCTAGCTACAATATTATCATAAACTCGTCTTATTTAAACAAACTCTTTGTAGCACATTACTAGCAACAACGACCAATCGTGCCGGAATCCAAATCATAACAATAAACAATCATAGGAATGTGGTCCGCGCCCGTCTCATAATTCTATAACCTCTTACGCAGCTTATGTTTTGTTTCCTTTTAGATGCATTCGGAAATTACAAGATTAATTCAAATCTCCACAGTGATTTCACCTAACATGCATCCTGGTCACGGCACCAAAATCTGTAGTGTAACTTACCCAGGTTTCTACAATCCGTGGTTTCTTTTATTTTATTTGGCAGTAATCGTCTAAAATAAACCTCTACGTGTTTAACACATAATTTAAAATTTATGTAGAATGCACTGGTTACTGTCACATTATAGGGAGATTTGAGGTAAAGAAATAATACACATCATATTTGAAACACCTACTTATTTATTAAACAGTAAACGGAAATCAGCCGATAAACGTTTAAATAAAAAAACAATAATACTAAATAGTGCAAAGAGTAAGCAGTAAAAGTGCCGTACTCGACCTTGAATTCACGGCTAAAAGAGCACGGCAGAGAAACCCCGATCTCAATTCAAGACATCGAAAAGATACTGAAACATTTTGAGCTTGATGTATTTTTCCTGTTCTAGTAGTTAGTCTCACATTCGCACTTGAAGCAAAACTGAAGGTGTTGTATTAATTAGCCGACTTAGTCGGAAGGTACTAAGGCCCCAGTACTGGAACTCGTAGCTATGAGTTGAAGGTTTTGAGCAAAAATCAAGGCATAATGCACTAGATGTTTGGTCAAGCACGGGAGAAAATCGTTAGTACGTTCAACAAGGCCCATTCAAATGAAAACTAACAATGTACTGATAACCAGAACAGAAAATTAATTAAAACATTTACTATATCCATCAGTATCCATTCGACGCAAATAAAATACATATTTGAGGTAGCCACAAAATAAAAATAAACAAACACAAACAATACTTAGCCGAACACATAAAATAAAAAAAACTAAACAGTTTGATAAAATACAAATATTGGATGTGACTAACAAACAGCAAAGTATTATTTAAAATTCCTACCTTTGGTAACACTCAGGAGCTACACACAAAAACTCAGGACGCCCGTCGCTTACTTACTATGTAAGTTTTTCTCCAGGAATCAACTGTGTGTTTTGTTTAACTTGCCGCCCACGGTCTATTTTCGCGGAAACTCTAACTGAAATTAATACAGGGTGGTGCCCTTCAATAGACGTGTTTTCATTTTCTAGATTTACTTCCTTTGCTATCAGTTCTACTACACTCATTTTCACACAGTTTCTCCATTCTGTCTGGGCATTCATTTTCTTCATTTTCAGTACCTATATCCGTTCCTGTCTTTCCAAAATTTATTTTTTTCTCAAGATTTTTGATATCTATTTTTTTCCGAGATTTTTCCTAAATTGAAGTTCTCCAATGCTGCAAGAACCATCAACTTTCCTCGTGATGTCATGTTTCTTCAAACAGATACTGAACAACAGAATTTTATAAACCTAATACGAAATTAATTTAAAAAAATGATGCACAAAAACCCATAATTCATTGACATAATACAAAACAAGACCATCATATTTAACGAAACTTACTTTTTAACATCAAGAATAACGTCATAATTCGAAATAATATCATTGATATACCTACACCAGTTCAATACTTTTCGTGCAAAATGAAAGACACAATTCAAAATAGCACTCTTTACAAGTTTAAAATATAAGTAAAATTAACATACCTTGATCAAGAATAACATCATAATACAAAAAGATATCATTGAAATTCACCAGTTCAAAACTTTACATGCAATAAGAACGACACTACTCAAAATATGGCTTTTAAAAAGTTTCAGATATAAGTAAACATAACTTACCCAGATCAAGAAAAGCGTCACTTTTTGAAATATGTCGTTTTTCACGTGAAAGACACATACGCACTCACTTAAGTCAAAAGTGTCACTGTTCCTGAACACGAAGTACATCATATGAGCGTGAAGTAAAACGTCACAAGCGCCATCTCTCGGAAAATACCAAAAATAGACATGTGTCACTTTTACCGACGGAAGAAAGTATTTTTTCCACTAATACTATATTATCAACTCAAAATATGTACATTTTAAGTTATGTCACTTTTCTCGCGGGGGTGCGATATTCTGTTTTATCATCAGTTAATACAGGGCAATTACATTGATATTTTTATTTTGTCCCGAACATGAATCTGACTAGATAACTAAATGGTTTTTATCTTTAACCTCATCACATATTTGTATGAAGTTCCACAAACAACTGACTATTATTTCGGAACTACCTCGACCAGCTACGTAGTCCGTCCATGTTTGCATAAACGATTTGTCTCCATTGACTGTTACTAGATGTATGCCAAAATTGTAAAACCATAATTGTCTAAGGTAGAAGGCTTTAGATGTCGTTAATTTTGGCAGTAGCATAGTCTGCTGCAAGTCGATAGTTATATAGCAAAAATTTGTATCTCTTCGCGCCAATTCTCGGTCTTTACGCCGAAACTCAAATGAATCCGCAGCATTTTCTTTGTTCCTCATTCCCCATGCCGCTATCACAAGTGCTGCACGTGTCACTTTTGGGTTTACTGAATGATGTTGAAATTTGTAGAAAAAATTTTCGCATATGAAGCTTTCTTGACAAAGAACTTGACCGGTCTATTTTCAGCCGTACATTCCTCCATTCCTCAATGTATAAATGAAACATAATAGACATTTTCAGTACTGGTGATAAGTATTTTTTTGTGGGGATTATTATTCCTTGAATAGTGAGATGTCTCAGCCGCAAATTTATTTATATGATCTATAACAGTTTGTACTACCTGTTCATCCATTTTATGAGGTCTAGTAGCATGACGCCCCCGCATATCTAAACTAGGTGCTGAATTGCCCTTTTTTAGTTTTTCAGGTATAACAGCTACTTTTCGACGTCCAATCTGATACAGCATACAAAAACCAGTTTTGCAGACAAATACTTGTTTTGTGTTCAATGTTACTGTATACTTATATGAGTAAGATTTGTGTTTTTTGGTCGACTTACGTTCACGAGCCACTGGTAACATTAAAATACTTTTAAACAAAAGTGCATTTTTTGCATCAATATTTGGCTTGTAGAATTCCTCGATTATTTGTTTTTTCTCATTATAATTAAACGTTTCATTACATTTTAGTTTACAAATCTCACCATATAGATTACCAGAATCCGGAGACTTTGCTGGAATTTCAATATTTTTATAATTTCTGTAACTTCTTCCTTCAGCCCGAACTATTGCCGATTTTGTTTTCTTCCAGTCAGTTACATTATTTTCTCTTTTTTTAGATTTTTTTCACGCACAGGAAATATTTTCATCTTCTTTGTTTTTTTTTATTTCTGCATTATTACTTAAGATTGTTTTTACCCTGTTTTCAACTACTTTGGTTTTAGCATTATTTATGTTTGGCTCTCTTTCCCCTGACGCCAACGATAATCGAAGTTGATTTTTAATTGAACTCAAAGGAGCATTATCATCGCTCTGGATTGTTCGTCAGTGCTGGGTTGATAATCTTCGCCACTTGAAATGTAAGATGTTTCCATTTCAACCTGTTCATCCCAATTCGAATCCAGCTGTTCTCCTATATAGAAAGATTTTCTTTACTTTTTTCTATATGCCTAATATGTACAGTAACAAAACATACCTGTTAACTCTAAATTGTTCAAGCCACTAACACTTGGCTCTTCATCGAAGTTAATGGGAGTCAATGTAGTACATATACCTCTTAATATTGAAAACGTCCTTATCTTGCATTGAAACTAGTTTATTTGTTATGATATAAATTTTAAACAATACTACTGATTAGTAATATTAAATAATTACAGTTATTATTATTCTGTTGGCCTGCAAGTTCTGAATGTTGATTTTCCAAACCACTACATCCTGTAAAGTCTGTTTTTGTATCAGACACTATTTTCTTACTGCGCCCGTTGTCGGCCATTTAACCAGAATTTGAACATTAAGTCTAATTTAAAATTTGAAATTATATCAAAATATAAAAACTTTTTTCATCCCAAAGAAGTTTATATTGTTTTTAATAAAAACTAAATCGGCGGATAATCTCAATTTAATTCATTAATTTACAATAAAAATAATTATTTAAAAAATGCGGTTTTACTAGTTTTCGGCCGGCAAGAATCGGTTCTCGGCAATCGTTTAACCAATTTTCGGCCCTCTAGTAAAAGCTTTTTTTTATTATTGTAATAATTATTTACTACGTTATATGGGTGTATGATTTGTTTTAATGTAAATAAAATATCAAATTAACAAACATTTCTAATAGATAAATATATAAAATAACAGGTTATTCATTGTAGGTACATAAGTATTTAATCATAAAATTCACATTGGTAGTCCAATGTGGCAGCCTCTTCATAGGAAATTCCCAAAAATCGGGTACATTTCAAATGGTACCACCACCGGTGACATAAATTGCAACCTATGTTTTTGTCTTTGATATTCAGTGTCGCTGTCAAGCTCAGTGTCACAGTTTGAACAGAGAATTTTCTTTTTTGGTTCAGCCGAGGATTCAGTCGTCTGTTTTGATATAGTTGTTTCGACAGTTTTACCTGTTTCATTTTTTTTATTTGGTTTTTCTATCTTATTCTTTTTTTTATCTCTTCTTTTTCTTGCCTTTTTTCTTTTTATTTCTTAATATTCTCTTTGTTTATGTAATATTCTCGCCATTTTGCACTTGATATTGCGCTAGGTAGTTTTTCTTTTGTTTTTCCTTTGGCTGTTTTTGACCGAGTTTCCGATGCTGGGTACATTGAATGTTGAGCAAACGGATCTACTATTGGACTTTGAGTGGCTAGGTTTGCATTAGTATCTTTGGTTTCTTCTGATAGCTCATTGGTAGTAATTGTTATATTCTGCAAGATTCTTAATTGAGTTTTATCTTTATTTTCAGGCATAGTCAATTTTTTTGAAGTTAGAACAGCTGATTCCTTTTTCAGAATTATTGCCAATAGAAGGCAAGATTTTCTTGTACATTCTCACCTAAAACAGAATCTATCTTTAGTTGATCTTTTTCCACTAATAGTGTATTACTTCGCATCTGCTTGACCGTCATTGACTATTTGTTCGGTAAAGATTATGTTCAAGTTGCTTGGTTCAATAATTTCCACATCAGTTAAATTGACAACTGATCCTACTACTGTTTCGTTACTTGCATTATTTTGGGACTTATGACCATCAAGGAACAGAATGATTGGTTTTTTATATGTTGCTCTTCAGTCCATTTCATAAAATCATTACAAATATATTCAAAGAAAACCTCACTCTTCATCCAACCAGTGTCAGTACGACCCAAAACCCACGTTTTTGGCATTGATTCTATCAACGCTTTCGGTGGTCGGATGTAAGGAAATACAACCAAGGGTGGGCAGACTTTCCCACTGGCAGTAAAAGTCATCAAAACAGTAATGTTTTCTTTCTCGTTTCTCATTTTTACTGTATAAATATTTTTTATGCCTTTAGGTGCTAGCACCTTGCCCGTTTTAGGGCAAAGTTGAAAACCTACTTCGTCGCAATTAAAAACTCTATCTGGGTCCTGAAAGATATCTGTCCACTTATTTTCCTTTAAAAACTTTTAAAGATCTGCGAACCATAATCGAATATTTTCTTCCGTAATAACTGCCCTAGCCTTATTGATTGATTCGGCCTCTCGTAGAGTAATGTCGGGGTGTCTCTTAAAAAAATTGTAATACCATTTTTGGCCAGGTTTTCTCCCTTTAAATAATGATTCTTTTTTTGAATCCTTCAAAATTTTTTTAACTGTTTGTATCAAATCGGACTTTTTTAATGGAAAACCACATTTAGCTATATTTTTAATCCAATCTACAATATTCTTTTCTCCTTTATTTGTTAGCAATGGTTTAGGACCCGTCTTTCTTGCAATATCATCAATTCTTCCATGAATTCTATCTTGGATTGTTGTTCTAGGCACCCCAAACCTTTTACTGGCTTCGCAAATAGATAACCCATTTTCTCGTATTTCATGAAGAGCCCTCTTTAAGTGAATCTTGCGAGTAAGTGTAAAATTTTCTTTTTTGTATTAAACGCCTTTGCGTCTTTTGCTTTTTTTCATTCTTCTTTTTTTGAAGGTGGCATCTGTAAGAAAACAAATATTGTAAGTGGCCGATAATTGGACCTTTTGTCGGCCTCTATTAATTCATTTAAAACCGATAGTAGCCAACAAATAGATTAATCAAGCCATTTTTCGGCCCTGTACATTACACTATGAATAATTTAGCAAGAAACAACTATTTTGGCGGCCGAAAACTGGCTACAATATTTTTCTAATCTAAGTCTATAAATGCATAAAAGAAGATCACTATCTATAAATGCCATAATGTAAAAAGAGATAGTTAGTTATCAAAACTAAATTCCCAGTTTTCGGCCAGGGCGGCCGACAATAAGAATTTCCTAAATATCTTTTGACCTATTGTCGGCCGTCAATTATAATTAAATTTGAAACAGAATTATTAAACATTTTTGCATAAATGGGCCAATAATCATGTATTATATTATAATTCATACCTACTACAATGTATAATAAAGAGTTTTATCGAATACTTACGTTTAAAAATAGGACACAACACTAAAAATTTTACAAATAAAACTTAAAACCGTAGGGAGACGTTGTTAAGGGGCCTAGTCGGGAAAAAGCTTCGGATAGCTGTGTCACTCTCTAGAAAGTTTTTATACATGCGCCGCTGAATAATTTTGCTCTTGACTATACCTTCACTGGACGTTTTATTCACCGACTTCATTGAGGTGCGATTCCCGATAAAGGTAACACTTCTTTGCTCCATTTGTAGTGACAAAGATACTTATTTAGAAAATTCCTTTTAACCAAATGGTACGGAATAAAAGTTTGAAACTTGCTGAGCATAATTATGAAGATTCATTCTAGACGACATGTATGAATTTTACCTTGAATTTTACCGATTGATATCATAATTCAGGAGCTAATTACGTCCAAATTTCACTTATATTTACAGTATAAATTTTCCCTACATAAAGTGAAAATTAATTAAAATAGATATACATGTACCCTCTAGTACAGTTTCAACTATTGATCCTCCAAATTTGGTGTAATTTGACCAAACCGTATGGAAGAAATAAATTTTGAAAAATTACCTTACAAACACTAGTTCGATTAGCCCTCTTAACGCCCATTACCCGAAATAATACTAATTTCCCCCAGCTACCGGTAGAGGTAGCCACTGTTATAGTTTCAATGATATAATGGCCGTAAATAGGTAATATGGAAAGTTGAATTTAAATGTGTAGTTTTCTTATTATTAAACATTTTATGGTAAAATGGCCGACAACCGGCGGCGGCCGACTAACCGGCGCATTTATCCTATTTTCTTTTTTTGCCAATGCTAAATTTACAAGTAGTTTACCCCTTGATAACATTTTTATGCTAATTATTCGCTTTACACACTTATTAAACAATATACAACAACGAAATCCACAGATTAGAACCGTTTGTCATGCCACGTTTTGAGAAAAGTAAGGTTATCTTCCTACTGAGCATGCTCAGTTTGTAACATAACACCTTCATTCAAATTAAGGTACGTCCACATTAGTAAAAGTTTACGTTGTGTGTGGCATTCGGCACAAATTTGTTTATGCGTTTCAAATTTATGCGAGTGTGGACGTGTACGCCACATTCAACGCACGCGATCCGTGGTTTGTCGGTTTTTTTCAAGACATCAAAGGGATTTGTGCCGCAACATCGTTCTAGTGTGGACGTATTTTTCGTTAACGCAGTAATTTGACAAATATGTTGTCATTGTCCGCATTAGTTCGAGTAAGTCGGGGTGTTTATAAATTATTTAGGAGTTAATTTAAATTCCACTAATTTTGTCCACTTTGTTTTCCACCTGATACAGTGATGAAAATGAAAAGAAAATGTGCTGCTTTCATTGTTTTGCACCATCTTATCAAGAAAAAAAACGAGAAAAAAAAGAGACGCTGTTGGATTAAACATCTGTATCAATATAAAAGCCAATTGGATGGTTTCAAATTATTGAACCTGTTATCCTTGGATGAGAGTACTGGTCATTTCAAAAATTTTTTGCGTATGTCACCAAATAATTTTGAGTTTTTGATCAATAAAATTGGACCGAGAATTGCTAAAATGGATACAAAGCTTAGGAATGCTATAACTGTGAAGGAAAGATTAGCTGTCACATTACGTTTTCTAGCTACCGGGGATTCATACACAAGCCTACAATACCTTTTCAAGATATCGAAACAATGCATATCGCTGATAGTCCCAGAAGTATGCTGCGCTTTAATTGACGCTTTAAAAGATTATGTTAAGGTAAGTTAAAAGGTTTAATTTATACTTTAATAAATTTGTTGTCTCCAAATCATAGAAAAACAACAAATTTTATGGAACAAAACGTAAATTAAGTTCACATATAAAAATAAAAATGTCTAATCAAATATCAAAAAATACTTAAACCTTAGTTTAAAGTTTAGTCAAATAATTCTGATGCTAATTCGTCTGATGAAGTATGACTATTCATTGACTGTGTATCTTCAGGCGCAAAATTATTTGAACCCAAAACCTCACTGAAAAATGGTGGGGTGGATGCAGGTGAGCAGGTGACGGATGTAGCAGGTGAAGGAGAATTTAGAGTTAATAGACCTGGTCCATAAGAAGAACTTTGCATACGATACTTCTCCATCTCGGCTTCAAAAATTAACTGATTTATTTTATGAATCAAAATTGCTTTTGTTTGTGGATTAAACTTGTCAAGTCGGTCCGCCAAATATTTTGCAAAGAGAGTTGAAGAATCTTCTTGTGGCTGTTGCAAAAACTGAAAAGCTTTTTCAATTCGAGGATCTTCTTTTTCTGTTATTTTCGCCCTTTTTCTTCTGGGAGTAGAAGGTCTAACAAATGTTGATGCTTCTTCCTGAGTATTGGAGGTCACTTCTCTTGTACTTTTTCTTTTTGAAGAGTACTCAGGGGACTCATGGTTTTGTTCAATACCTTCTAGCAGTTCTTGAGATTCGGTACTTTCGTTAGCCATAATAACTTCGCTAGATTCACTCATTTCGCTAAATTCAATTGCTTCATCCTGAGAAAAACATAGCTTTTAATATAATTTAATAGGCACCTAATATAATTTGATCATTTTTATTTCAGATGCCGAACAGCATAGGTGAATGGTTAAGTGTCGCACAAGATTTTGAAAGACTGTGGAATTTTCCAAATTGTGTAGGTTCTATGGACGGAAAGCACATAATGCTTCAAGCACCAATAAATAGTGCAAGTGATTACTATAACTATAAAGGTTTTTTTAGCATAGTGTTATTTGCACTTGTCGATGCAAATTACAACATTTTGTTTGCTGATATTGGATGCCAGGGACGAATTTCGGATGGAGGAGTTTTTCGGAACTGTGAACTTCATCGTAGAATTACAGCCAAGACATTAAATTTGCAGCCAGCAAAACCTCTCCCCCTAAAGGCAGATAAAAACACCTTATGTATTTATAGCTGATGACGCTTTCCCACTCACCAAATACACCATGAAACCATATTCAGGGGCACATCCAAGAGGATCGAGTGAAAGAATATTCAATTACAGACTTACCGAGCTCGAAGAGTTGTTGAGAACGTTTTTGGAATTATTTCATCAGTGTTTAGGGTGTTGAGAAAACCCCTCCTCTTGGAGCCTAATAAAGCACAAATAATAGTTATGGCAGTAGTATGTCTGCATAACTTTCTAAAAAATTGTAAGACCTCATAATATTTATATTCCACCTGGAACTGTAGATTTGGAAGAGCAAGAGCGCCTGACACAAGGAAGCTGGAGAAATTTACATGATGTTGATTGCTTTCGGAATATACGAAACGTTCCACGGAGAGCGACCGTTAAAGCAAAACACATTAGAAAGGAGTTTGCAGAATATTTTTCAACAGAAGGTGTTGTTCCATGGCAACATCAATATGCTTAAAAATATATATTTTTAAGAGCATTTTTTATAATACCAATAATAATCAATGTATGAATAAAAAATTCTATTAATTATCTAATTATGGTATAAATGCATTTATTATTTTTACTTACATCATTTTTTTTCCGGAGCAGTCTCTTGGGTCATTCTTATCCATGAAAAATGCAAAACTATTGAATGCAAACCAGTCTGATTTATATACGTCTTTTGCACCTTAAAATAATCTCAGTAGGTATCTGTTTGTTGTAGTTAAATTATGTACTTACCTTTTACTCCAGGGAAATAAGGTAAAAAAAAGGCCATCTGCGGAATGAGGCCGAACAAGCTGAATTTTTGCAGAGACCTTCGTTTTGATGTTCCAATAAAGGACAAGAAAATCTCATATGCCTACCCTTGTGCGTCTTGAGATATCGAAGGTCAAAGGTCATGAAAATCGGTTTTTCGCGAAAATCTCGCTTCCAGTGCATCTGAAGTCGTAAGAATCCATAACAAAACTTACGTAAAATAGTATTCTCTACAAAATTGTCCATATACATTTTTTTCGTACGACCAACCGTTTTCGAGATATAGCATGATAAAGCGGGAGCGCGAATTCGTAATAGGTAATACTGTATTATACTGCAGAGCTATAAATATAAGGGTGTCCAGGAAGTAGGGACGAATTTGAATTTGGCGCCATTTTGTTCTGTGTCGGTTGGCAGCCGTGTGTTTTTCATGTTTATTCTCTGATAACCTTCCCATTAGTAGCCTGATCGCTTTTGTTTGGTGAGCATTGTTGTTTGATGTTTATTTTCGTAATGGAGCAGATGACAACTGAGCAACGTATCCAAGTGATAAGAAGTTATTACAAAAACAGTGAAAGTCCCACGGCAACCGTTCGTGAATTGCGTGTGATACTCGTACGTAACGTTGCTCCAACCGAATCCACAGTTCGTAAATTAATCCGAAAGTTTGAGATCACGAGTTCTGTTTCAAATGTTAAGAAAACGGGACGACCGCGATCTGTTCGAACACAAGAAAACATTGCTGTCGTGCGTGATAATGTGACCGTAAGCCCCACAAAATCGGTTCGCCGACGAGCCCAACAACTGAATTTATCACCAAGTTCACTGCATGTAATCCTTTCAAAAGATTGGAAAATGCATGCGTACAAGATTCAACTTACACAAGAGTTGAAGCCTACAGATCATGGAAAGAGACATCGATTTGCTCAGTGGGTCTTGGCTCAACAAGCGAAGAACAATAACTTCACGAAAAGAATAATTTTCTCAGATGAGGCGCACTTCCACCTCACTGGTTTCGTCAATAAGCAGAACTGCAGAATTTGGGGTACCGACAATCCGCGAGTGACTGTGGAACATGAGATGCATCCACAACGCACGACTGTGTGGTGTGGGTTCTGGGCAGGAGGAGTGATCGGCCCGTACTTCTTTGAAAATGATGAAGGAGCTGCCGTCACTGTGAACGGCGACCGTTACAGAAACATGCTTTCTGATTGGTTTTTCCCAGGATGAAAATGGATGAAAATGACGACTTTTGGTTTCAACAAGATGGTGTGACATGTCACACATCCCGTGAAACGATTGCTCTGCTGAATGAAAAGTTTCCTCAAAAAATCATCTCTTTGCGTGGCAACCAGGAATGGCCTGCCAGATCATGCGATCTTATATTTATAGCTCTGCAGTATAATACAGTATTATCTATTACGAATGCGCGCTCCCGCTTTATCATGCTATATCTCGAAAACGGTTGGTCGTACGAAAAAAATGTATATGAACAATTTTGTAGAGAATACTCTTTTACGTAAGTTTTGTTATGAGTTCTTACGACGTCAGATGCACTGGAAGCGAGATTTTCGCGAAAAACCGATTTTCATGACCTTTGAACTTCGATATCTCAAGACGCACAAGGGTAGGCATATGAGATTTAATTTGTGCTTCATTAGAACATCAAAACGAAGGTCTCTGCAAAAATTCAGCTTGTTCAGCCTCATTCCGCAGAGGAAGTTTTATTTCTCTGGAGTATTTACCAGTACCCACAGTCCTTCGCGCTTTCGCTTTTTTCTCTCCTAAAGAAGCCTAACAGGCTTGATATTTTTTTCTTTACGTCTTCAACGTCAATATCTGTGGATCTCGCAATTTCCTCCCAAGCATAATTTTTTTTTTGTTTTTATTGAAATACCACTTATCCTTTGGATCCCATAAAATCCTTTGCTTTTCATATTCTTGTATTAGCAGAAGAACATCTTCTTTGTTTAAATTAATTTTTGTAAATCGCCAAAGTCCAAGCCAACTAGAAACCGCCACACACACTAGTTCAGACACGCACGGCGCACAACGTAAATATTTATGCGGACAGGTTGCTGAATTTGCGTCGCAAATATTTGAGCCGAATCCTACATTCAACACACAACGCATTTATTTCTTAATGTGGACGTACCTTTAGATGCAATATATTCATATTATATTGGGTGGAAGAATGTGTCATAGGCACTTAACACATTCATCCAGTGAGTACGTAAGTAAACTATGTTATATGACACTTTTATACATTGTGAAAGTCTTATAAGAAGTGCATTTATCATTATGGGCCGGTATTATAATATCAGTTTAAACTTTCTGAGGCGATTAATTGACGTCACTCAAGTTTAAACCATAAACGATAATTTGAGTACCGTTTATGGATTAATATTTAGGGATCACAGAAATGCCAACCAAATGAAGGAACATTTTTTAATGTCAAAAAAATTTTTGTTTGGTTATGTTATGTGAATTTGAGACGAGCGGATAAAAGTCGCACTCCGCCTAGTCGCCGCGCCACGTACGGTAATTTCAGGATACCAACTATGTCAACACTCGTAACCTCACTTTAGTCATTTTTTGCAAATTAAAACTATCTGATAAATTTTTGCTCTCGTAGACTACTTGAAATTTTAGCACAATGATATTACTACAGTCAATGTTTTATTAACAGTAAAATCACAAGAGCTTTTTTTTTATCGGGTAAGTTTCTCTTTGTAACGAAATAATTTTGCCAGTCAGTGATTTTATGAGAAAAACTGACATGAAAAAATCGCGAGACCGGAGCACAGTACAGAGTACTGTGACCGGAGGTCGAGCAAAATTACTGTTTGGAAAAATTTTGAGTTAAAAAGAAATTTATCCATGAAAGAAAAGCTTGTGTTTTTTGGCAAGATAAATTAACGACAGAATATTTGAACGAACAACAATAATTACATATAATATATTAAGTTTGAATTTTCTCTTGAAGACGTTTGCAACAAAACAAGTGTTGCGAGCATAAAATTGGTGTGACTATTAGAGTAAAATAGTACTTGTAGTCCTTTGGTCATTTAAGGTGTTACAATTTAAAACGAAAACAAAAATAAATAGAAACTTAAAAATGCATATATTTATCAAGAAAAATAATCATTAAAACTATTTTAACAATATTGGTGATCATAACATGGATCACTGGCAGTATACTCTACTTTTTCATTATTAAAAAAATTTTTCAATGATTTCAGTTTCCACTAAGTGTGGTTTCTTCTGAACAGATTTAGCTCTTTTTTTCTAAATTGAAAAAAATCATATTTGCTTTGTAATATTTGTATTACTTGGTTGTTGCAAATCTTCTTTTCGTTCAAATTGTGTGATGCTGTCACTGTTACTTTGTAATAATGTTTCTGAGTTTTCTAAGTATCTATATACTTGACACAAAATTTCAGAACTTGAAATGTATCAACACAGCCTTGAATGCTTTGCAGCTTAGCAGATATCTTGAGTTTTAGCTGCTCATTGACATCCAGATTTTTATTTCCAGAACTTTGATTTCCAGAATTCAGAGTTTGCAAGTGGTCAGATATTTCTTCAGGAAGTTTTGTAGTTGCGGACATATTATTTATGTTGTGCCTGAAAGTTTCCTCACCTCTATCAAATTTGCATTTCATTACTATATAATGGATTTGCCTACAAATTGTACACTTATTTAAAAAATCAAGGCAACTGCAGGTAAAGCACTGAATACAAATATCACAATACGAACACTTTAAGTGACAACACAGATGGTCATCATTATTTTTTGTTATATAATATTCAGTGCCGTTTGACATTAAAGTCCAAAAGTTACCTTTGGTAAGTTTTTTTTTACAGTCTTGTCTCTTACTAACCTTATCAAAGCATGGATTCCTTTATCTAAACGCTTTGTTTTTTTTCCTTCCAAATATATATATTTTAAAATTGTATGTAAACTCTCCAAATACATGTTAGTATTTATTCCACTACCGCTTCGAAAACAATATGCCCACTTTCTTGTATTAGAAAAATAATTGGCAAACTCTTTAGTGTCATCATCTTCTTGCATCAAATGTACTGCATTAATAAATTTTTTGTCAATCAGTGTTTGTTGTACTGTCTGAAAATGATAAAATAATATTAAGATTTACTACTACGTGTTAAAGTTTTCTAGCTTACTTTTATCCAACTCCTTTTGCTGTCATCACGTATTTTCTTTAAGTTTTTTTGCCATGCTGGTCCACATGCCATGCCATGAACAAAACAAATGTATTGTTGGACCCATAACTTTTACCCATGCATTATAAAATGTGGTCGTGATATCTGTCATAAAAACATTACATTGTACAACACCAACTCTGGTTTTGAGAGCATCCAAAAAAAATTTCCATAATAATAGTGTCTTTTCTGTTGCTAAACATGCAAGCTACTGGAAAGCCTTCTCTAAATTCATCAACAACTACGACAGTTGTCAGCTCAAAATCGCAGCTATTAATGCCATGCGTGCTGCTGTCTACCGCAATAATGTTTTGTCCAAATTTTTTTAACATTATTTGTTGAGAGTTTCTCATAATTATTAAACAAAAGTCTTCATATTTCAATAATGGGTGTACAGTACTTTGTTTCTTATAATAAATTACATCCTGTTATTCTGAATTTACCCAAAGGTCAACACTTTTAGCATCATCTGCATATCGTACTCCATCAGCAATACTAATGTTAAATGCATTTTTTATATTGTTGACATCCCGACGAGTAATTAAATTTTTTCTCTCTAATTTCTTGTCTGAAAAATAAAACAGAAACATGGTTATTTTGATAGAAAATTTTAAATCATACAAGTAACCTGTTATATTGTCTCGGTATGAATCCAAAAGTTTTGTAGTTGATACGCCTGCTGCAAGTTTAACTGCAATATTTTGTCTGTCTTCTAAAGGCACATGTAAGTGTTCCAGCTGTAAATAGTGACTGCACTCACGTAAAAATTTTGTCGCCAGGTAAATCTCCAAGTTAAATAATGTAAAAGTTTATAATGATAGCTCAGCATCTAAGGCACGCATGTGGCAAGCATAATAATTAGATCGGTGACTATTTGCTACTGTGTTCGATCTCAAGCTCTAGCAATGGTAATGTCGGTGGGTAGTGGCTATGTATAAGCGTTTTTTGAAACATAACCCCTTCCGGAGAGCCTTAGTTTTGGATTATTAAGATTTTTTTTATTTACATTAGTTTGTAATGTAATACATAATATATTTTTAATTATAGGCTCCTCCAAAAAGCGGTTCAAAATATTATAACTATAAGAACAGCCATAGCATAGCATTACTTGCAGTAGCTGATTCTGATCTATGTTTTTGTCTTGTTGATATCGGAGCACCCGGACGGCAAAGTGATAGTGGAATTTTTCGCAACAGTAATATTGGTAAAGGGTTAGAAAAGAAGGACCTTACTTTACCAGATTCATCGCCTCTAGTTGATTCTCAATTTGTTTTTCCATATGTATTTGTTAGGGACGAGGCCTTTGCGCTAAGTAATTATATGATGAGGCCATATCCTCGTAGCAGTGATTTAACTCGAAAAAAAGAAAATATTTAATTACAGGCTAAGTCGAGCAAGGAGAGTAATCGAAAGTGCATTCGGCATTCTTAGTGGAAGATGGAGAATTTTTAGAGGGCCTATAAATGCATCAGTATCTACAACTATAAAAATTACACAAGCTACTATTTATTTACACAACTTTATAATGAGACACGAATTGAATATGGCAATATCAGAAAGAAGATATTCTCTGGCAGATTGTTTAGGAGAAGATTCTGGTGCATTGATAGATATTGGAAGAACAGGTAGCAATACTTTTTCACGAAATGCATCTAATATTAGAGACGACTTTGCAGAGTATTTCGAAGGTATTGGGGCAGTCCATTGGCAATGGGAAAAAGTTCTACAAAATGAGTTTTGAAACATATTTATTCATGTCGTAATATTAAATACTATAAAATATAATATAATATATATGTATATAACTATAATAAAATATTAATCAATCGTTATTTAATGTTTCGTCTTCATCGTTTAACATTTGTAAAATTTGGATTTACAGTCTTGCTCTATTACGATAGGGTAGTCTTCGTAGCCCTTCTCCAACTAACAACATAACACCATCTAAAGAGTCAGGTTGATAGTTTGTTTCATGAAGAGTCTCTAACAGTGCATTTTGTAGCTCTGCCTTATCAATTTTTTTATTTTTTGATGTTGAAGGTGTCACTGACTGAGACGCACTGGTACTGGGAGTTGGGGTAGTGATAATGGCGATGACAGTTCTATATTTGATTCAGTTCTAAAAACTGAAAAAGTTATTTAAATAAATATGCTACTTAAGAACTTACGGTGAGGGTTCCACTACATCATCCAAAAACTTCAAATCAAAGTATTTGTATCCGCTTTTAGAAGGGCGAGCTTCTGCTCCTGAACCACTCGGGATATATTTCTTTTCTTTACGTTTGGCACGAACGTATTCATCCCTTAACTGTCGCCATCTTTTTTTTAAAATTTCTGATGAATGTTGACCTATAAGATTATAAAAGTATCTAATTACGTATATTATTAATTTTCCCTTTTCCAAAATAGTTTGCCTTCTAAAATGTTGTAAATTTCCTGCCACAAATCTTTTAACTTTATTTAATACCGATCACACCTTGGGGTAGTATGATCCCAAAGAGGACGTCCCTGTACCTCAGCAATCAAAATTTGTTCCATCGTTTGCAGATGGTCTTCCTGGGACTGATTAGATGTTCCACCACCATTTTCAATAGAATTTTCGACATCTAAAAATTTCATTCAATAAATAATTATGCTGCAATTAACAAACGGCAAAACTCATAAGGTTAATGAAAAATCACTTTCCTATAGTTAATACATTATTCTCATCAGATACAAGTTGAACTTCCACATCCGGTATCATTCGGTCACGGAAACAAACATGTTCCATATAATTTTCACATGTTCTCTTTATTAACCAACCGCAATAACCACATTTATAGTTGATTTCCGACATCTGAAAAAACTATTTTTGCATATAAAAGATACAATTTAATACCACGGATATTCTAACCTTCAAACGAAAACACCACAGATATCCTTATTTTTACAATATTTTGCATCTGTATACGGAGGAAACTTAAACTTAAATCAACTTTCTCCGTAGAGATCTTGATTTGTCCGTAGTTTAGAGAAGATTTTTTTATTGGATAATCGTGGTCACGTGCTACACACGGATCCGTAACTACGGATTCATGAGGAGGCAGCCTGACTGTCCCGTTCGACGTACTACTTTCACATGCAGTTAAAACGCCGTCAGTTATCAAAATGTATCTTCGCAACCGGGCAGTCGCTGTTGCCGTTGTTTTGCTGATTAAATACTAAAAAAAGTATTAGACAAATATTCATCCTAAATAGACACATGTTCTTTCTTGTGCTCTGATAGAGATTGTGAATTAATCAGTATAAACTCAGATATAAGTAAAACAAATTACTAAATTATGTAGCTTAAATTGACATAATTAATATTTTTATTTTTGTAAAGTTGAACATTAGTAAACAGTGTTGATAAAGCATAATAAATAAATAAATAAATAACCATTGTGTGAAATTAGACAAATTCGTGAACTGTAAGTAACGACATTTTTTGTATCTAATTCCCCACTTCATGTGCGTGAACTCAATGTGTATAGCTGACATCTAAATAATTCAAATCAAAATCAGTACTGAACTAAGCGTGAAGGGATAGTATATAGCCACGTATAGCGAACTAATAATATTCTCGATATAAGCAAGTAGGGAAATGTCCGGTCAAAATATAACGCTAGCTGATCTTTTTGATAAACTTGAGACGCTGTACCAAAAGGCTGACACGACTCATAATTCGCTGAAACAAATAAAGAGCGAACTTCAAGAAGTGCAAAAGAAATTAAGTAACCTTGGAGAAGAAAATAAAGAGCTAACAGAAAAAATACTTGCATTGGATAATAAATCAAGAAAAAATAATTTAATCGTATATGGATTACCAGAAGTACAAAATCAATTAGATAACATTAATTACCTAAAAACTGCACTTGATATCGATTTGGATATACGAGATATTAATAATGTATACCAAATAGGCAATAACCAAAACAAAGGTGGAGTTAAAGCAGTAAAAATTGAACTTACGTCATATTTGAAAAAACTAGAGATATTTAAGAATGCTTATAAACTGAAAGAAAAAAACATTAGAAACATATCTATTATGCATGATCTAAGCACCGAAGATCAAGAAATTCATAAAACATTGCGCCAGTATTTAAATATTGCAAAATCAAGAGGTAATAAAGTTGCCATAAAAAAAATAAACTGTTTGTAAACAAATCTGCCTATACATACGATTACTTAATTAAAAATCCAAACATAAATTTTAATGAAAACGATCAAGAAGAGGAGGAGATTCATCTAGGAGAAAACAAAGGAGTGTCAAATAGGGATATTGGAAAAAATAAAGAAGTCAGGCGAGAACGAAACAGCTGTACCAAAAACATTACAATTAGACAAATCAAGACAAACGCGGCAAACATAAAAAAAAATTAGGCAATAATAAAAAATTATATTAAATTCTATAATCTATTTTGTAAATTATTATTATTATATAAGGGTATTTTGTATCAATGGTTTGTTATTATTTTTTGTTTTTTTTATATTTTTTTTGTGCAGAGCTACTCAATTTTCTATTTTCAAAGTAATATATGATTTTCTTTTGAAATAATAAAGGATAGTAATATGGATCAATATATAAGAGATATTAATTTTGTACCTCTAAATACACTCGAGTTGATAATATTACAGAGTTTAATAAATTAGTCACTACGGGACAAATGAAAATGTCAGATTTCAAAATATTTATTTATTTATTTATTTATATCAGATACACCATCCAACAGTATTTGCATACTAATTATAGGATGGGAATACAGCATAATTAACAAAAAAAAATAAAAGTAATAATAATAATTACAAACAAAAAATAAAAAATAAGAATATTAATTACAAAAAAAAGAAAAATAAATTGGCAATTGAAAATTGACAGATATTACAATGCACTTGCAGCAGCAAAAAAAGAAATACATTAAACAGCACCTATATTACTTCTTACAAATAACTTTTTGATCGAGTTAATGCTACAGATAAAAATATCCAAATTATCTTGAACGGAATGATAATTGTTGCATAAACAAAATAAAGGTGAAAATTTAAGTAAATTGGTCCTTGGTGTTGGTAAATAGAAAGTGGCAGTGTGCCTAGTTGCAATTAAGGTAATATTAAAATTAAGTTGACTTAAGATAGAAGGGCAGTCAATCTTATTATGAATAATATTACGTAAGAATATAAGAGAATGCATTTGTCTTCTATCTTTTAGACTCAACATATTATGCCTAGTTAATAGTTGTTCATGTGGCGCTCCAATAACTGGGTAAATGCCATCAATCTTAAAGGATACGTACTTTAAAAATTTTCGTTGTATACTTTCTAAATTATTACTATATGTTTGATACCGAGGATTCCAGATTATACTAGCATATTCTATTTTAGACAGAACGAAAGAATTAAATAGTAAAAATAAAACGTCAGTGTCATTAAACCCTCGTGAATGCCTTATAACGAAACCAAGGTTTTTGTAACTAGAAAGTACAACAGCATTAATATGAAGATTAAAGCTCAGCTTTGAATCAAAAATAACTCCTAAGTCTTTAAATTCAGTTACTCTATTTAGAGACATATTATTGAGTGTATAATTGTAAATTGTACGGTTCGGTTCTTTTTGTGAAGGACAGAACGTTACACTTTTGCACATTCAGTGCCAAGTTATTTTTTACACACCAGTCATTAATTTTATTCAAATTTAATTGCAATTGAACGGAATCGCAGATAGAATTAATATCACAATAAATTTTCAAATCATCTGCATACAGAAGACAATTGACGTCAATCATATCTACAATGTCATTGATAAAAATAACGAAAAGAAGAGGCCCAAGTATGGAACCCTGTGGTACACCAGATGTAGCAATGAATTCGCCAGACTTGAAACCACGGTATTCCACGTATTGGCGCCTGCACTGCAAGTATGATGAAAAAGTTTAGACAGTTTATCTGAAAAACCAAACTGCTTAAGTTTATACAAAAGAATACCATGATCAAGACTGTCGAACGCCTTACTAAAATCTGTGTAGATGACGTCAACTTGTCCACCAGAATCCACAGATTCGGAAATGTACTGTGTCAAGCAAAAAAGATTAGTAGTGGTAGACCGACCCTGCATGAAACCATGCTGAAAGTCGCTAATCAACCCATGAGTGCTAGCATAAATTGCTTTATGCAGTAACATTTCAAAAGCCTTGGAAAAGTTAGAGATAATCGTGATAGGTCTATAATTAATCACAGAGTTTTTATCACCTTTCTTACAAACAGGACAAATTCTAGAATGTTTCCACACATCTGGAAATGTGCTGGAATTTAAACAAAGGTTAAAGATTTTCATAAGAAGACAGGCAAACACTACAGCACAGTCGCGTAAGATGAAAGCAGGTATGCCGTCAGGACCAGAGGTAAATTTAGGTTTAATTAGTTTTAAAATATCAAATACTTCATTTTCGGAAAAATGTCCAAGGGAGAAGGTATTATTTGTAACATTACCGTACTCATCAGGAACAACTAAGATATTTGAAGAAAAGCTAGATTTAAAGAAGGACGCAAAAGCATTTGCAATGTCTGCAGGTTGGCTGAAATCAGTATTATCGAACCTGATTGTGTCAGGTAACGAATTAACACACCTTTTACCATTAACATATGACCAAAACTTTTGAGGATCGCTACGAATATTGTTTTGAATGTTATTTAAAAAACTTTTATATGCCATAT
Organism: Rhamnusium bicolor; assembly: GCA_029963845.1. Lineage (NCBI taxonomy): Eukaryota > Metazoa > Arthropoda > Insecta > Coleoptera > Cerambycidae > Rhamnusium > Rhamnusium bicolor. Next base: position 66,030 of record JANEYF010005842.1, read on the forward strand.
TAACATCTTTCTTAATTTTTGAGCGAAGAAATTTGAAATTGACGAGCGTGTTATCATTTTTAGTACGGTTATATTCTTTCAATAGTTTAGCTTTGTGTTTTATGTCAGAAATTATATTTTTAGAGAACCACGGTGGATATTTTCTAGGCCGAGAAATTTGTTTAGGAACGCACAATTCAAATATATTATTAATTACTCTGTAAAAGTGATCATATCATATATCATCAAAACATTAGAAGTATTTCGCAAAATTTTAATGAATTCTGCATTTATTTAAGCCAAATAACTGCCGAATTCGATTGTATCATTCGGTCTGAAACTTGGAATATTTATAATATTGAATTTTTTAACATAAATGGCTATGATTTGGTATACAGTGAGGGTTCTATAAATAAAAGTGATGGAGTGGTAATGTATATAAAAAAACCTAATAATTACTCTTCTAAAATTATATTTATTTATTGACGAATGCAAGATAATACAAACTAAACTTACATTAAAGAATAAAAAAACTTTATTAATTACCGCCATTTATAGACCCCCTTCTAATCAAGCTGAAAATTTTTTGACTCAGCTAAGGTTATACCTGCAACAAACTAAAAATTTAGTATTAGACTATCACATAATAGTGGGAGATATTAACTTAAATCTACAATTAGAGAATGATATAGTTTCCGATTACCTTAATCTACTAGCCGAGTATAATTTTACATCCGCTATAAACAAACCTACCAGAGTTAGTGGTGAATCTGCAAGTTGTATAGACCAAATTTTCATCAACAGCAAACTTAAGAACCTAAATGATAGTCTACCAATCATCCTAAAATCAAATATAACAGATCACTACTCTACAATAATTAATTTGCCTGAAGTTGTAGAAAAAAATTTAAGGGTAGAAAATAAAAGCATCAAAAATATAAATTATCCGCAATTGAAGGTCGATCTACATAACTATAATTGGAACAATTTATATAATATATCAGATATAGATGAAGCAACCACATTTTTTGTAAATATACTGCGCGAACAAATTAACAAAAATACAAAATATATTAAACTAAAAAGAAAAAATGTAAAACGAAAGGAGTGGATTACAAATGGTTTGGTAACGTCAATTAACAAAAAAAAATGAAATGCACAAATTATACAAAGAAAATCCCACAAATGCTGCGATTAAACAAGAATTCATTACATATAGAAATTACGTAAATTACTTAATAAAATTGACCAAAATAAATTACTATAAACAAGAAATAAATAAAAACGTAAACAGTGCAAAGCATTTGTGGAAAACAGTAAAAAATATTAACGTACTTACTAAAGATAGTGAAGTACAGCAAATTATGACTGAAACAAATGATCTAACAACAGATGATTTGATAATTGCTAATACTTTCAATAATTATTATGCTAAGATCGGAAAAGAACTTGCTGAAAAAAATTCACAAGCCCCAAAGCACCCCTCCAGCAAGAGAGATATCCCAGTATTCCATATATCTAGAGCCAACCAACAAAAAAGAAATAATCAATACAATTAAAACTCTAAAAATTAAAAAAGCACCTGGTATAGACGGAATAAAAACAGAAACTTTACAAGAAATATGTGAAGAAATTGCATCGCCATTAACATTTCTTATGAATACAATAATTGACACAGGAATTTGCCCCCATGAATTGAAATCAGCCGTGATAAAACCTATTTTCAAGAAAGGAGATAAAAATATTCCATCTAATTATAGACCTATATCTTTGATTACGAGCTTAACAAAAGTATTTGAAAAAAATTATAAAAGTAAGAATGGAAAAATTCATATATAAATACAAACTAATATCAGATAAGCAATTCGGATTCAGAGAGGGCAAATCAACGCAAGATGCAATTTCATGCTTAACATCTGAAATTTATAAAAATATGGATGACGGAAATCCTTCTTTATGTATATTCCTGGATCTTGCTAAGGCCTTTGACACTGTTAGTCACACGCAGTTGTTGGAGACCTTGCAAGATATAGGAATAAGGGGAAATGCTCACAAATTAGTTTCAAGCTACCTAACTCAGAGAAAACAATATGTAAGAATTCGTACCAAAACAAGCTTGGAAAAAGTAGTAGAATATGGGGTACCACAGGGAACAGTCCTTGGACCTATGCTATTCACAATATATCTAAACAATTTATTTACCATTAAAACTTCCGGGGTGATCATAAGCTTTGCAGATGACACGGCAATTTATTATAAGGACCAAACTTGGTCGGAACTAAAAACTAAAGTTGAAAATGACATGAAATTATTAATAGATTGGTTTAATCATAACATTTTAACAATAAATTATGAAAAAACAAAGTACGTACCATTTGCATGTTACAAAAATAGCTTACCTAAATTTCAGTCATTAACAATAAAAAATATATCTGAGTCTATAGAAATTAAGTCAACAGATCATATAAAATATTTAGGAGTCACGCTAGATAAACATTTAAGATGGGATGTACATGTTGATAATGTTTCTAGAACTTTAAGAAGTACTTTATACAACTTTAAATATTTCAATAAAATACTTGATACACGTCATATGAGAATGATATATTTTGCCTTAATAGAGTCTAGATTACAATATGCAATATTAGGATGGGGAGGAATCACTACTAGTTACCTGAAAAAAATTAGATGTATTACAAAAAAATTTTTTAAAAATGTATAATAAGGAAAATACTTACCCTTCAGATCTCCTATTTACAGAATCAAAAATTTTAGATATTAGGCAACTATATTTCTGTAATGTTGTTACTCACATCTACAAAAACAAAACTAACTTACAATATATTGATCATTACTACTCTACACGAAATAAAACAAATCTGCAAGTTAAAACAATAAAATCGGAAAAAACAATAGGACAACGAAGCCATACCTATCATTGTTCCAGAGTATACAATTTTTTACCTGAACAACAAAAAAATCATATCAATGATATAAAATCTCTGGGATTATTTAAAAAGAAAATCAAAACTTTTGTATTAAATATAGATAGAATAACTATACACAAACTTATAAGTCCAAGAAATTATTAATTTTATTTTTTTTATTTTTTGTTTAATTTTTTAACAATCTATTTTATTTTACCCCAAAAACTATTGTATTGAATTTATAATTAATTGCCTAAAAAATGTAAAATGTAAATTTGTCTGTAGGACATTGAAGGAACGGAAAATCTTTATCTACGCGCAACCTATGGTTTTTTGTAGATTTTTTTTTGTTTATTTGCATGTATTATTGTAAAATTGCATTATATACTCATTGTAAACTATACTGTGAGCAGTGGTGAATAAACGTTACTATTATTATTATTATTAAATGGAGAAGAGAGAAAAAAAGAGATTATGGGTACATCCAATTATTAGCGCGAGGTATCTAAAAGGTGCCTTTGTTACATTATATTCGAATTTAAGAGAAGACGAACGAAGTTTTTTTAACTATTTTCGTATGTCAATCAAACCTTTTGACGAATTACATCACAAGCTAGAAAATAGTTTAAAATTTTCGGATACAGTCAATTTCATCAGTGGAAAGACTGTCAGTATGTCTCAGATAAGTAATAATGCACCTACGTTATGGTAGAACCTCCATTATCCGGCAGGTGTTGGGACCTGGAAGTGACGGGAATAGACGAATAATTGAAAGTCTAATTAAAATATAATTAATTATTTATTCTCTATTTTCTTCAGTTGTTTTTTAATCATACATATTTTAATTTATTTGGGGTCGCATCATAACATTCGCTCACTTAGATAGTCACCCGCCTAATTATAAAAAAAACCTGTTCTTAACACTTTATATCAGTGATATTACCCAATAAGATCATAGAGGGATAAGGGATACTTAATAGGTGACAATAAATAATCGAGTGACGGTTAATCGAACTTCTACTGTAAGTATACTGAAATATTAAGTAACTGAAAAATATTTATCCATACATAATTGATGTTTACAAATAAATATAAACAAAAAAAATATTCTGGAATAAAAAACAAAAATAAAACTTCTGGAATGAAAAACAACATAAAAAATTATTAACCAATTTTAGAATGTCTTGTTATTATGTTACTTACTCATCAGCTACGATTGTGCCTTACATGCGTGTAATATTAACAGGAGGGATTTATAAAGGACTTAATTTTCAAGTACCACATTTAAAATATTAAGAGGACATTTAAAGATATTTCAAAACATTAAGGTGCAAAATGGTCAAAGCAAGGTTATTCTGCTTAATAAGTACATTTTAAATAAATTTACTGGGCTCTCTACGAAATCAATCGTAATCAGTAAATATAATGTTTTTAGACATATTAAGGTCGAGTTTCTTAAGTACTTTTACACCAATAGCAATAAACCAATTTTTCGTACTAATTAATAATGTTTGACTCAAACATGGTAACATAAAATAGTTAGGCAGTAAATATTTTTGTCACTTTTAGCTCTATCTGACTCAGCAGTCAAATTAGAAAATACATATTTTATTTAATTTAATTAACTAAGTTGCCAGTATGAAAATAGTTGGCAATGAATTTCAACTATATTACTGGGCCAGCATAAAAATATACTTAATGTGAGAAGAAAAAACAAAATAATTTCAAAGATCTTTATTGCCACCAATGATTTAATATTAATACATATTTTACTATTGGTTGCGCCAAATAATTAATTTATTCCTAATATTTTTTTGGTCCCTAAAATCCATATTAATATTTTTTAAGGTATAATACAATCGAACCCTTAAATATAATTTTATCACAAATTCTTTGGGAAACTGGTCGCATGGCTGTGAAAAAGGAAGTATATTGGCAATTTGAAAAAGAAAAAGAAAAACACACTTGTGGTTTTAAAATGAAAGTCTCAACTCTCTGTTGGAAAATTGTTTCAATCTCACTAATAAACTTAACAAAACTATGGCTTGGATTATTTAGATTACCAAATAAACTTCCTTCGGAATTTTCATATGCCTTAAAATAAATATATAGCGACGAATCATCCAGATCTTTTGTTTCATTTGCATAATTCAGACAAATCCTGCAACTATGAATTTTGAGGGCTTTTTTAACACGCTTTTATTAGCTTCACCTGTATGTTTGCTTGCTTGCTTGCTTGCTTGTTTGCTTGTTTGTTTGTTTGTTTGTAACCGACTCTTTGGACTCGATTTTGACCCACTTTAAACGGACAGATTTAATTGAAACTTTGTACACTTACGAAGAACCGGTAACAATACAATAATTTGATGTTTATCATTATCCTGATCAGGATCGCCAGTCCTTTCCTCACCTATCCTTTGCGTGAGAGCAAAGGCTTAATATGTAAGTACATGCCACGATTGTCAGGTACGTTGGTGGTCGAGCGGGCTAAGGCAATCGACGCGAAACGACGGATCCTCGGGCGTGAGTTCAAATCCCACGGCTGAAATATTTTTTTTTTTTTTTTTCAGAAATATGTTGGATCGTAATATGTTATAATATCAGCATCAATAAGCAATATAAATATAGTTTAAAAAAACTACAAAGCACGCTTTCATATCACATCAAACTAAAAAGTGAAAAATAAATATAGTTTAAAAATACTAAAAAACACGCTTTTAAAGCACATCAAACTAAAAAGTGAAAAATAATTATTAATATAAACTGAAAACAATAATGAACGAAAAATACTAGTATTATTGTGAAAAAAGCGTGGGGCGCTTTGTGCCATATTTTTCGTATATCGAGCAACCCACGCTTTTTTCACAATAATACTAGTATTTTTCGTTCATTATTGTTTTCAGTTTATATTAATAATTATTTTTCACTTTTTAGTTTGATGTGCTTTAAAAGCGTGTTTTTTAGTTTTTTTAAACTATATTTATTCAACACATAGCCATATACATATCTTACAAAATTTTGTTGTAACAACTCGTGCTGTTGATAATCCGTCTCTATGAGTTGATTTGAAAATCCACTTAGTGATGGGGATGGTGGAGATATTGTATCCGTGGGAATATCGTTGAGTTTTAATAAAACAGAATCAGGATCTGCTTCACAATTTTCAGTTCCAGAATGCAAAAGCTTTAGAAATAATAATTTTTTAAATGATCTTTGAAACTGATTTGGAGTAGGATTTCTGCAATTGCCATTCTGCTGTCGTACGGATCCAAAAAAGTTTTCCAAACAGTCCTGGTTTAAACGGCGAGTTAATAAGTATTTCATGTTCTTATCTTTTAAGTCATCCCATAACATGAGTATACTATTGATTGTGATTTTTATGCACTTAAAACTTTTAATTTTATTTTTTATGTTTTTGCCATTTCTGTCTTTGACTACAATTTGATCAATTGAGTCCATAAACTGTTTCAAAAGCTCCTTTTGTTGAGGTAGATCTTTTAATGCTCTGTTATATAACTTTGGCGATGTGGTGCATGATGAATTGAGAACATCAAAAAGTTTATCCATTTTTGACACAAACTCAGACGTTTTCTATGCATCGGCAGGCAATTGTCCAAATCTAATATAAACATTCATGCCACATGCCACTGTCTCACTGAATACTTGCGTGGCATATTTTGTTTTCATCTTTTCAAATGAGTTGGGATGTACTTAAGTGAGACATCGTTAATTTTGGCGCTGCCTTTACTGAGTATTTCTTGTCATGCTCATAAAACATTTTAATATAGGACAAGAAATTTTTTCAGTGCCAACTAAAAATCGTATTTTAGTAACATGTTTCGAATCGCTTTGATAATATGAGGTACATCAAAAATATAAAAAACTTTTTGGTCTTCACAATCAAAATATGGATGAGTCGCTGTGACACCTAATAAGTTTGATAATGGCATGTAATTGGATCCCATGTCTGTAGTTACAGCACATATTTTAAGTCCCATTTGAGTGAGAATTTTTATTAATTCGAAAATTTGTTGCTTTAATAATTTAGCCGGGTATGCTGAGTGGCAAAAATTGAATGCAATTGGTTGTTTCCACTGGCTAAATATTTCTCTAACCATAACAACAGATACACTTAATGCAGGCTTAAAAACAACACTAGTATCTTCACCTTCAGATAACCCAACCACACAATCAGTTCCTCTATTGTAAAATAAATGGGCTTTAATTGACATTTCGTTTATACATATTATACAATATTTACTATTTTCATTAAAGCAATTTATTTTTCTTTGCACCATTTCAATTAACTGTGGATTGGGCAAACCTGAATTTACCTTTTCCCCTTTTATTAGTTTGAGAAGAGTTCTAGGGGTGAGTAAACAATATTTTTTCAATAAAAATTGTCTATACATTTTAGGGCCTGTAAAATATAAAGCTAAACATTGAAGCTTAAATTTATACGAATAACGTCTGCCGCGTGGAAATTTGTTGGCTTGGCTAACTTGGCTATTTACAAAATGAGCTAGATCGTCGTTGCCACAAAATTTATAGGAGAGATTATAAAATTGTTCTATACTCAAATGGTTTTCAATATTGGCGAATTCATGTTCTAGTTGTTGCACTAGTTTCTTTAATGAAGTATTCTCACTCCTCAAACGTTTAATAGTTTGCCTATATTTTGTCTTTCGAATAGTTCCATATGATAGGTCACTTGAAATCTGAGTAGATAAGGTTGGACTCCGTAAGTCAGGGCAACTTTCATCTTCTAAAGAAGTGTTTACAGTTAAATTTTCTGAGGTGGAACCTACAATAACAAGAAAATTTCAATTCAATCCATTTTCTATTAATACTTATGTTAATGTTTGAATTATGTTTTGGTTTGTTAAGTTTCTTGTTTTAAAAAATGTTAATAAGTCTGGATATTTATACTTTTCGCAAATATGTAACGGTTGATAGAGATATAAAAAATAGAGGTGTTACTTAGAAGGTATTTAAATTATATTATAGCCTCTTTCGGCATACTATTTTACCTTGAGACACAATTATGTCTTGTAAAATATTTATTTTGGGTATACATTGTTTTTCTCCGTGCTCCAAACTTGATGCCTCATATATAGGGGTGTATGTGTGGTCAAAATGAGAAGATCCGCTAGAAGATCCCTCAAGTGTTGTAAATAAAGTCGGCACCGCATTGGAATTCAAACGATCACAGTGTTTATTTGTAAACATTTTCAGCTCAAAATGATCTTTACACTGTGTAACCTTTATGCAATACATCCAACTTTTCTAAGAGATCTTCTCTACCAGAACTAATAACCCACGTTCTTGCTCTGAAAATAAAAAAACAATTTTACTATGTTATTATTTCTTTCGCCTTTCATTAATTTCAATCAAACTAACATATAACTGATATATAAATATACATTTAATTGTTATTACACTATTTATTACAATATTTTTGTAGTTTTTATTCTCTAGCGTTGATTTAAACTGAGGAATTAAACTAAGAATATAATCGATCTAATTTACAATCTTCTATCACGAATAATTTTTTTGTAAAGCACCAAATTAAAAAAGTTGGCGATCCAGTAGGCCGATTTTGCTCATCAACGAACTCAAGCTTTTCTCTGACCTCTAGAACGTGCGTGTCAAATTTGAACGCTTTATATCAAAAACTGCGTCAGCCATCATTATACACACACAGACAGACACACATACAGAAATATTTTTTTGGTTAAATTTTGGTTTTCGTCATATTTCGTCATGATTCGTTCAGAAATGATTACATACCTTTCTCACTTTAAGGGGTGAATTTTAATAATAACACCATCAGTCAATTGTTGCAACGCGGTGAAGAAGCTCTGATATCGAAATTAAATCGGCAGCGGTTTTTTTATTTTTAAACGTTAATTCCTTAGTTTACTTGAGTTGAATACATGCTAGTAGAATTTCTTATGTCCTTTATTGTTTGATTCCTTACTTTAAGTTTGTGTATAAATCGAAACAAAAGAGTCAACTTTACACTATTATTACCTACACTTCACATTTTCACAAAAATTTATCATTTGAAACTTAAAAAGGCGAATATGAAAGACACTCGCTCACCACACTCATACTTAAAGAAGTTTATGAACACAAATAATGTTATTTACCTGGCAACACCAGGAGGGAACCTAAAAAACTTTTCTTGCAGTTATAACTTTTGTTTTTACACAATCTTGCAGCACATGTTCCTCCATTGTTTTTAATAACTTTGAACCAGTCACAAATACACGAAAATGTCTTTAACTATTAACGACTAATATACGCAATACACATACAAAACTACTAATTTGATAATAATAACATAACACGCGAAATAAAAGCAGTGAAGCTCAAATAACTGGCACTTTACAGAATACGAACTACGGCAATGGACTAGTAAATTTCGTAGAATGGTAATCACAGACGCTAGCCACTGGCTTCACAGGTTTTACCGACAAAGTGGGAGGTCTGTGAACATAGGCGCTAAAGTACCCCCACCTTCGTCAGTTTCCTAGCTGTGTGTTTATTAAGCTGTGGCACAGCTTAATTAAGCTGTGGTGTTACTATATATAAAAGAGGGGAGTTGGATGGAAATTCATTCTTGAACTAATTCTCTTAGAGGGCAGTATAACTGTAGTGCTTGTGGTACTAGTTTTACGCGTCGTGATAATATGCGATGCCATCAGATGCGTTCTTGTAAAAAGTTTAAAGATGATTGCCCACCAACAAAAAATGTAAACCTAGCGACGCGCAAGGTAATTCAAAACCATCAACCTCTGTAGATGTACAAACGAATCAGCCCCACTGCATTCCAATTATCACGTGCCCGTGTTCTACAGCTGCACTGTACCTATAAAATCTGCCGGATGTAACACGCCACGCCGTCCCCTCACACAAGATCGCTCCTTCACTTATCTTGGGGGGCGGGCTGTCAATGTAAGGGTATCGTAGCTGCCACCAGGTCAGGTAAGTTTAGTTTTCCGCCTGACCTCGGAAATAATGAATTCAACCAACAAAAAAAATCAGACTTAAGATGTTAATTAAAAAAACGGCGCCTTCGGAGGGCAAGAGCCCGGCCACGGCTTATATGCGTGGTCTTTTGGGGTGAAGATGAGATGAGAGAAATAAATAGTTGTCTTCGTAAGAAAAATAAGTATATTAACATAAAGCAAAATAATATATGTAGTTACAGGTTAAAAATCAATATATTATCTGATTAAATGAGTTTACCAGAAGAAGAAAAAAAAATAATTTAAATATATTTAACTAGGCTAAACAACATGGTTACCTACCCAAAAATGGTAACATAGGAAAACTTTAAAATTTCTATACTGACATAAAAATAAAAATAATATAGTTACAGGCCTAAATTAACAATTTACTACTTAAGCACACAAAGCAATAACAAAACAGCCCCTAAATTTAAGGAGGTAACCAGTTCCATAGTACATTCAATTTCTAGTGATAGAAACAACCTAACAAAACAAACAACAAAAATAAGAGAGCAATCCTTAGGGGATCTTGTTCTCGTACGTCAACGACATGAGCTATGTTTTACTTTTTAAAAGAAGAATTCAACTTACTAACTAAACAGGATAACATTCCTGTATTAAAATAATTCGGGATCCTATTTTATATTTCTCCCCCTTAAATAAAACTTCCTTTATAGGGAGCCGCCCTATATAATGATTTCAGACTATTAAAACTAATTACAAACCATACAACAACAAAAAAATGTAAATTATAACATTCCAGATGTAGGTCCTCCCTGTAAGCCAAAGCAAGCTCTACCTTTATTTTTAATTATTTTAATTTAAATTTAAATTTAAATTATGATTTTGAACCCCACTGGTTAGTATAGATATATATAATTGCAAACATACAACACATCAGACTCACCCTTTTCTCCTAATCCGCCCTCTGTCAACAGGGAAAAGAAAAAGTTTCTCACTTCACTTTTTGGTTGAAACAAACTTCACCCCACTGACCCACACTTTATTTACTAAACTAAAAAAAAATCACGACCAACCCCTCTTAACAAAACTCCAGAAAATAAACCTCCCCTAACATAAAATTTCTTTGGAATAATTATGCTCCGCGCATATAACCGATTTCGTTCCGGTGGGCTAGTTCTCTTTCAAAATAAAAAAAAATCACCAACACGGAATATCAAAGAACAACCCTTTTTTGAAAAAAAAAATTACCCTCAAAACTCGCCCTATATCGTGTCACGCTTTCACGCCTGGCCTCTACCGAACCGTCGTGCCAACTCCCTTTTAAAAAATCACACGCAAAAAAAACCTTTACAAAAACTACCCCTAACTAATCGCCCTTAAGGAAACGCGCTTATACGTCTGGCCTCTCCCGAACCGTTGGGCCAACTCTCCATTTTTTTTGCCTCTCAAAGTTTCATCTCCTTTTCTTTTTGCTGACTTCATCAAAATTTTTTACTTTCTAGAAGTTCCTTATTAAAATCCATGTTAACGAATTCTCCTAGCCGATCGTACACGCAGGGACCTCTTCACGCAGCAAATCAAACCTACCGATTTTCTCTCCCAACATTCTACATTACGTTCCTCGACTCTCTACCAGTTGCTGCTCGGCAGCATCCCATTGGCTCATTCTAATTTTCGCGGCCAGTTTAGCTCCTTCAACAATTCACAGATGCCACGGTAAGTATCAACCGCACTGTAACTACGCATTAACTCTGTCCCAAATGTTATTTGCTGACAAGCCAAAACTCAGGTGTGAGAAAGTATCTCAGAAATTTTTCTCAAGCGCGATAAGAAATTGCTTCGACTGGGCAATGCGGTTATTTCCGGCCATGAAGTCAAAACATTTCTTGCTAAACTCATTTATATAAGGTGGCCCACAAAATAATCATACATATAAAATAAACTAATTAAATAAAAAAAAATCTATTACAAAGCAAGCCTCGCCTTGCTACAATACTTCCCTCTTTAAAAAAGTTTTGGCCTTACTCCCTGGCCATAACTTTTAGCTATTACCATTCTAACATTTTACATTTCTTAAATGCGCTTAACCTTCCCTAATGGCATAGGGGTTTTTTTTTCCTTAACCTAACTTAACCTGTGTTTACATAAGTATACATATTTCCTTAGTGCTACTGTTTACAAGGTTTTCCCGACATTCAAAAATACGCACTTCGCGCACAATGCACAACACTTTTCAGACGCAGCTCTTTTCCACCCAAAGTTCTACTGCCCTACTCCATGTACTATAGCTAACCTACAGTAGGCATAAGGGTAACATAGGGGGTCAAAATATCTAATTAGTGTAGAATTTAACTGTCTCATTTCGACTCTACCTCCGTCCAATGAGGTTCAGTCGATAAGTTCGGGTATACTCGCACTTGTTCCGTATATTCTTCCTCACTCTTATCCCTTCCGTCGCTCACAACAGTCTTAAGTCCTTCACTCACGGTTTTTGTGTCCTTTCGTAACTGATTGTTCACCGATTGATGGCGATGAATCACCCACATCGTAAGCGTGTTCCATAGACAGGCTAGTAGCGCGATACCTCCTCCAACCGTCTGGTACAAATGTAGTCCATTAATAATAACTCCTATGGCGTACTTAATGATACGAAATATGACATAGAACCCTATCAGGCCACTCATAAATATTCCTATGTCAGAAAACCAGCCCCACATCTGTTTCATAGTTGAATGTGCCAATTCTTTCATTTCCTCCGGATCAAATATTTTGACGGTTGAAAACCCTTGTCCGCCTGTTTCCGTCCCCGCAGCTCGGCGTGTAATAATATTTTCCACTACTTTTCTTTCAATCCCAAAAGCGAGCAATTTTTGTACTTTCCCAATTTCTTCCTGGGTATAAAGTCCTTTTGCTCCCAGGGGTTGAATGGGCTGAAAGTCTATCTTCGGATATGCCGCAACTTCCAATTCTTTTGGAGGGTGTTTTACGATTGGGTGTGGAACTAGTCCAATCCACTCTCCCTCAATATGATACAATGGTGGCGTTAAACTGTTACAATCTATTTCCCGTAATTTTGTAAAATTCTCGTTACAGGTGACATAAACCTAGATTGATTATTCACTAAAACCGGAAGCTCTTGATAGCATCTAGTAGTTCGTCGCACAGTCATCTGCTTGGGTACACACTTTAGGATGTACAATACCTCCCCTAGTACATGGCCAACATAACCTTCTTTATCTTGTATTAACTGGCTTACCGTATTTAGCGTTATAGGGGCCATCAACAATCGATTTTTCAATATCTCTCTCTGCAGCATATATCTTCTGTGTATAGTATCCTCGTATAACATATCTAGACTGCGTTTGTACGACTGTTCAACATATAGGAACTTACTATTGACATATAGCATCAAGTCGGTATCTTCAGTCAGAAGTACTATAGACGGGTTGAAAATGGCCCTCTCTCCTTCACAGACGAGCAACTGAGGGTGCTCTGTTTGCCATAATTCTAAATTACACAATCGGACTTTCTTCACTATCGATACTGCAAACACTTTGGACTCCCTATCCAGTACTATATATTGTTCATTCGTTAGTACATTAGTGATCTTTTCGGCTCGCCCATTATAAATTAGACTCAATTGTTCTTCACACACCATCCCTGACTGGTGATCCCACGTACTTTCTCCAGAGGTAGAATCAAAACAATACTGTTCCAAAAATGGGCAGGTTACCCCTTCTTTCAAACTAATTTCATTGTCTTTTAACTTCACCCTCGCGAAGTAATCCATAGTTTGCACTTTTACTGTAGCCGTCACAACTACATTACTCCAGGATCTATCGTTCTCCTGGTAATTAACTCCTTCGCATCTTCCAGCGTTATCCACTGACCCAAACAGTGTCATGGAAGCCGTGGTAGTCCCATTTAATAATATTTGTCCGATGGTTTGCTGATTGATTTTCACCGTTCGATAACGATGAATGTTCCGACATTCCTCCGCACCCACTTGATGAACATAATTTAGCAGTCCTCCCGCCACTACAGAGCTATGGCTATGCATACCACAGTATGTAATAAGTCGTGTAACGTCTATTAAACACGTCCACATATATTGCAGTCTTATTTCAGTTCTTTGTACAACCCGTACTTGCACTGATTCACTTGCATACGCCGAACTTGGTTCCGGACACTTCGCAACGTCTCGTAGTGATATTGCCGTAATGTTTGTATTTTCATCTTCACAATCATACCCGATTAACCCCTTTACCTCATGCCACTGAGACAGCCAAGTACAGATTACCATAATCGCGGCAACCATCTGCTGATTCGTCCTAACCATTATGCCTTCTTAATTTCTCGCCTGTCCAAAATACACAAGTATATAAATTATACATCAATTATTAGCTCTAACATGTCCTAAAATAGAATATTACAAAATTCAAAAAAGTTTTTCTTATTTTACCCCTCAGATCTAATGCTTGCACTGGGTCCCAGCAGTGCAACCATTACACCATACAAAAAAAATTGAAAAATATTAAATTATAACTTCATTAACTTTTCTGCTCAACTTCTTATCCCAACCCTGAAGGAATACTTACTGACACTCCAGTAATTAAGGCATACCAGCCATATATTCTTATATGTCACTCTTAATTCTCGTAAAACGATATTCCCTTGCCCCAAATGACAAGAAATGTTGGGGTATTGTCAAAAAAAAAGGTTGGCAATATTGAGTCAATCACTTACTTTCGGTAATTACAAAGGTCCTACTAGACTAGATCCAAAAAAAAACACCTTAATTTAACTTGCTCCAAACACCGCATTTCATTAAGACAAAATACCCCGCGGTCACTAACTACTCAATCGCATCTTCTCTATATTAAAGGTAATCCCCCAATGGGATAAAAAAAAACACCATACAACAACTTGGTCAAGACCCCGCATTTCATAAGGCAAAATACACCGCGGTTACTAACTACTCAATAGCACTATACAATCGCTTGACTACAAAAATAGAGATGTTTACAAATTAAGCCTATCCGGAGGCCGTCGCGTTCGCGTAGACCTTCGCAGCGGTTCCTGAATTTCCGCAGTGGATATCTCGTCGTCTCCTACCGTATCTTCACCTTCCCTTATAACGTCTTGTACAGTCTCTATACCTTCTTCTGAGTTATCGTAAACCTCCACCCATTGTGGAAAGACCGGTCTCCAGGTCTGTTGAGTGTCCAAAAGTACTTCTTTCGGTCTTTTTGTTAAATCTGGTGATTCGTGTACCTTTTACCTTCTCCGTCTTGGTTCCAGCATCAAGATGAGACAAATTAAAATCTTCTATCCATTTGTCGTTAGATACATCAATTTGGCAAATAGTCTTTGTTTTTTCTTCAATTCCCGGCGCTTCTTCCCCACTAATTGCTGTCCCAATCTTCTGCCCTTTTCTTATGGTTACCTCTTTCCAGGAGACGTTTATAATCCTAACTGGTATAATGTCCTTATTTTCGATAACCGCCCAGGCCACGTGAGGTTCCTTATTACCTATTTCTACTGGTTCACAGACCAGCACTTCCCCATTAAGTTGTTGTTTTGGTCTTCCCAGGCATAATTTCTGTTCTGGGTGGTATAATAACCTTTTCTACAGATAATATTCCCGTCTCCATTCTATCAGTAGACTCCTCTGGTCCCTTAATCTTCCTCTCGCATCTTCTGCTGGGCACATCCCCTTTTACTGTAGATAGTTTTCCCAGCAACTCGACCAAGGCATTTTCCAGACTTTCCAATCTGTCTTGCAGATCCTTAATTTCTGGTTGTCTAACTTCCTCCACCTTTTCTACATTTTTCTTATCCTCATCTATGCCTTGTAAAGTCATCCGGTGTTCTTCCTTAATTTCTTCCAAGACGTCCAGATTCCTGGCTACTCTTTCCTTGTCATTGGCGTCCTTTTTCCCGTCCACACTACAATGCACCTGAGCGTCCACAGTTATCTGATATCTGAGTCCTTTTATTTCCTACGCCTTTGTGAAAATTTTCCACTTCCTGTAGCCAGCTCTCCCAATGACTTCCTTTTTCCCCTTCCTTTTCGTCCATATCCCTGAGGACTTCCCTCTTAGGATTCATCAGAGTATTTCTAGTAGCCGCGGGTAGTTGAGCGGCTAGCACAACTTCCACAGGTTCTTCGCTACTTTGTCCTGCCAACCTACCAGCAGATCCATCCAACACATATTCTCCACATATTTCAACGGCCGGTACTAGACCACAACTAATAATCACGTTATGTGCTACCAGGAAGTCTCTTCCTAACAGTATGTCGACTTCCGCTTGATTTCCAAATATTTCGTCCTCACATACAATAAAATCGCCTCCAACTTTAGTCTTGGTCATAGGTGTCTCAAGGTTTACATGGACTATACCATACGTGTCGATTGGATGGCCGGTAATTCCGGTTAATATCCTTTCCGTGCACTCTTCTAGTCGTAGTGATTCTTCCATCACTGTTCTATATTTCATTAAGGAGACCGCTGCCCCAGTATCTACTAAACATCCCCGCGCTTTGCCATTAAGCTGCAAGGAAATTATATAAGGCATTTCTGTTCCTTCCTCTACCGTACTAAGCGTTGGTATCACCGATACAATTTTCCTCTTCTCCAATTTTGTGTGGTATATCGGCTTTTCTTGACGGTCGCCTCTTGTCTCTCTTCTCGTGTTTTTCCATTTATACTCATTTTTGACGCCTCTATGTTGATTTCCATAGTTCGTCCTGTTCCACCGTTCCCTGTTTTCGTCACCTGCCCCACTTCTGTATTTATTTTGGGGATTATTCCTATCTGCCCGGTATGCATCGGTCTTTCCAGAAGACCCACCATATCGCTCTTCGTTATTTCTCTCCTCTTTTCTTTGTGCAAATCCACTCCATGGTTTCTTATTTCCATTATTTTCGTTAGGACACTCTCTTGCCCAATGTCCATGCTGATGACACAAATAACAGGCACCTCTTTCGGCATACCTTTGAGTATTCTGCTGTCTAGTACAGTTCCTGGATATATGTCCCATTTCTCCGCACGAATAGCAATTTACTTGCAACATCCGTTGGCCCGTATTCTTTCCTTGAATCATCCTCATTGTCGTTTCGTGCAGTTTCACCAACTCTTCTGCCTTATCTAAGGTCAACTGATCCTCTCGGAGCAATAATACACCTACTTCTTTCATTATCTCCTTTCTTAGCCCAATTTTAAATGGATTTAACACCAAATTGCGATTTTGCTCCTCAATCGTAGCGTTGCTTAAGTCTTCTTCCAAGACCCTTGCTCCCAAAATCCTAAGCCTCGTACAGTACGCGGAAATACTTTCATCATGCCGCTGGTAGCACCGACTTAAATTCAACTGGTTATCCCCCGGCAACCTACTTATTCCAAAGTTGGCTATTAATCTAGCCTTCAACGCCCAAAAATTTAACCCATCTAAGCTCGCATCGGATTTTAAGAAATCGTACGCGTCCCCAACGCATTTAAATTTCAATAACCTTAAAGTCTCAACCTCCATCCATCCGTCCAGTCGGGCCCTTTGTTCCAATTTTTCTAGGGCCCTTTGTTCCAATTTTTCTAAGTACCTTACAACATCCCTGCCATTAAAATTTTCAATAGTGGATGCAATCATCCCTAAAGAGTACATAGCTGGGGCTCTAGGTACGGCTCCTAAATTTTGGGACGGCCCTGGTAAACCTCCCGCACTAGCTGTCGTCACAATGGGATCTGTTATAGCTGTTGTAACATCTACCGTGGTAGTAGTACTAGTTATGTTAGTAGTGGGGTTCATTTTTATTTATAAAAGAAAACAAAACAAAAATAAAATAAATATAGCAATAAGCACTAACTTGTATTGCGATGACTCTTCTTTTTATTAACTCTCCTCAATCATTTACCTATATGATTTTCCTATCACCTTGTGTAAATTAATAGTACTTAATTATTTTCCAAAACCTAAATCAAACCTTCCAGTCACTTATTTTATTGCTTTTCAACAAATGTTTACCTACACGACTTCTTGTATCACCCTATATAATTAAAATTAATTAGTTATTTTCCCCAAAAAAAAAATTAAGTAATTAGAACCCTGCAGTTACTTCTAAAAAATTTCTGATCAGTCCTGGTATATTTACCTATACAACTTTCTGTATCACCCTATATAAGTAAAAGTATGTAATAATAAAATAAATCGAAAGTTCCCAGTTACTTCGTATAATAATATCAAAACTTTCTGATCACTCCTGGTATATAAAAGAAAAGGAAAAAAAAATTACCCACTTAATAACCACCAAGAAAAAAAAATTTCTTTATCTATAATTCCAAAAACTATTTCGGTCTCGTCCACCTTATAACAGCTTTCTCTCCGGCTACTAAATATATATATTTTCTCAATACACCTGTAGTAGAATTTTTCCAATCACCTTTGGAAGAATAAAAAATACACTTTTTTATATCACCTGTATAATATTTTCCAAAAAGAATTCTTTTAATTCTTAATAAATTTCTCTTAATTTATTTTACTTCTGCCACCAAATCTATTTTATTCAGTGCCCCCTGTACTAAATATTTCTATTTACCTATACTAAAATTTCATCCTCCTGCACTAAAATTTTTATCCACCTGTATGTTTTATTTTGCCTATAAGATTTTCTATTTCATCCCTTTCGCCTATTTATTTTCTCACCCCTATTTTAATTAATCTCACCCCTACTTTAATTAATCCCACCCCTACTTTAATTAATCCCACCTATATAAAAAAAAATCTATTTCTTCAACTAATTTATTTCATCCTCTTCAACTAATTTATTTCATCCCCCTCAACTAATTTATTTCATCCCCTTAAACTAATTCATTTCATCCCCTTAAACTAATTTATTTCATCCCCTTCAACTAATTTATTTCATCCCACCGCTCTATTTTAAATAATCTCACCCTTTTAATTTAATTTCATCCCCTTAAACTAATATATTTCATCCCACCGCTCTATTTTCAATAATCTCACCCATTTAATTTAATTTCATCCAACCGCTGCCACCAAATTGTAACACGCCACGCCGTCCCCTCACACAAGATCGCTCCTTCACTTATCTTGGGGGGCGGGCTGTCAATGTAAAGGTATCGTAGCTGCCACCAGGTCAGGTAAGTTTAGTTTTCCGCCTGACCTCGGAAATAATGAATTCAACCAACAAAAAAAAATCAGACTTAAGATGTTAATTAAAAAAACGGCGCCTTCGGAGGGCAAGAGCCCGGCCACGGCTTATATGCGTGGTCTTTTGGGGTGAAGATGAGATGAGAGAAATAAATAGTTGTCTTCGTAAGAAAAATAAGTATATTAACATAAAGCAAAATAATATATGTAGTTACAGGTTAAAAATCAATATATTATCTGATTAAATGAGTTTACCAGAAGAAGAAAAAAAATAATTTAAATATATTTAACTAGGCTAAACAACATGGTTACCTACCCAAAAATGGTAACATAGGAAAACTTTAAAATTTCTATACTGACATAAAAATAAAAATAATATAGTTACAGGCCTAAATTAACAATTTACTACTTAAGCACACAAAGCAATAACAAAACAGCCCCTAAATTTAAGGAGGTAACCAGTTCCATAGTACATTCAATTTCTAGTGATAGAAACAACCTAACAAAACAAACAACAAAAATAAGAGAGCAATCCTTAGGGGATCTTGTTCTCGTACGTCAACGACGCGACGTGAGCTATGTTTTACTTTTTAAAAGAATAATTCAACTTACTAACTAAACAGGATAACATTCCTGTATTAAAATAATTCGGGACCCTATTTTATATTTCCCCCCTTAAATAAAACTTCCTTTATAGTGAGCCGCCGTATATAATGATTTCAGACTATTAAAACCAATTACAAACCATACAACCAAAAAAAAAAAAATGTAAATTATAACATTCCAGATGTAGGCCCTCCCTGTAAGCCAAAGCAAGCTCTACCTTTATTTTTAATTATTTTAATTTAAATTTGAATTTAAATTATGATTTTGAACCCCACTGGTTAGTATAGATATATATAATTGGAAACATACAACACATCAGACTCACCCTTTTCTCCTAATCCGCCCTCTGTCAACAGGGAAAAGAAAAAGTTTCTCATTTCACTTTTTGGTTGAAACAAACTTCACCCCACTGACCCACACTTTATTTACTAAACTAAAAAAAATCACGACCAACCCTCTTAACAAAACTCCAGAAAATAAACCTCCCCTAACACAAAATTTCTTTGGAATAATTATGCTCCGCGCGTATAACCGATTTCATTCCGGTGGGCTAGCTCTCTTTCAAAATAAAAAAAAATCACCAACACAGAATATCAAAGAACAACCCTTTTTTGAAAAAAAAAACCCTCAAAACTCGCCCTATATCGGGTCGCGTTTTCACGTCTGGCCTCTACCAAACCGTCGTGCCAACTCCCTTTTAAAAAATCACACGCAAAAAAAAAAACCTTTACAAAAACTACCCCTAACTAATCGCCCTTAAGGAAACGCGCTTATACGTCTGGCCTCTCCCGAACCGTTGGGCCAACTCTCCGTTTTTTTTCCCTCTCAAAGTTTCATCTTTTCTTTTTGCTGACTTCATCAAAATTTTTTACTTTCTAGAAGATCCTTATTAAAATCCATATTAACGAATTCTCCTAGCCGATCGTACACGCAGGGACCTCTTCACGCAGCGAATCAAACCTACCGATTTTCTCTCCCAACATTCTACATTACGTTCCTCGACTCTCTACCAGCTGCTGCTCGGCAGCATCCCATTGGCTCATTCTAATTTTCGCGGCCAGTTTAGCTCCTTCAACAATTCACAGATGCCACAGTAAGTATCAACCGCACTGTAACTACGCATTAACTCTGTCCCAAATGTTATTTGCTGACAAGCCAAAACTCAGGTGTGAGAAAGTATCTCAGGAATTTTTCTCAAGCGCGATAAGAAATTGCTTCGACTGGGCAATGCGGTTATTTCCGGCCATGAAGTCAAAATATTTCTTGCTAAACTCATTTATACAGGGTGGCCCACAAAATAATCATACATATAAAATAAACTAATTAAATAAAAAAAAATCTATTACAAAGCAAGCCTCGCCTTGCTACACGGACACTTGGAGTACATAAAAACATAACTTCACATTTTCGTGTTGTTTCGCTCGTAAACAAAACAAAGAATACAGGTACTTCAATAACTAAAGTCTATTTTTTACAAATCATAATGTAGGCTTTTAATTAAAATATTAGATTACCGTTTTTAATATACCTACACACATTACACTTGTAACAAAAACAGTATAAAAAATATTTTAATTAAAACTAATGGAAAGAAACAACTTCATAATTTTAGTCTCGAAGTCGAGTTATTAACATAATCTAACAGAAGAACTAAACCAAACAGTACCACGAGAACATTTTTTTTATTCCATTTGTTACGTACTATACACGTACAGTACATGTATAGGACATATGCATTGTGCCTATTTGGAAAAGGGTCGTAGTATGATGATTGTAGATGCTGGGACCACATTCCTTGTCCTGGTAGCGGGGAAGGTTTACTCGCTGTCAATTGTACACTTATTATGTTAGACGGAAAAAAGTAAATAATGTTTTCTTAAATACCGTCGGCCGGGTATATATATCGAACGTTTTTTTACCAGTTTTCCGCGTAACTTTTAAATCCTATTAAAAAATCATTTATTTTTTTTAGGATAGTTTCCAGTTTGTTTTTAGAACCCAATAACACTAAAATATTTTTTTTACCAAAGGAAGTATTTTTTTTTAATTTCTCATCGTTCGATATAACCCAGAGATTGGGTATATATCGAACAATAGGCTTTTTGCATGGAAGTACAAGTCTAATTGATATTGGATCTCAGTAATACCTTTCTCGAACGACGCGCACTAAAAAAAAGTTATGGCGGTTATAATATTTAAATGGAAATGGGTAGTATAATATTATATTATATTATAGGTACTCAATAAAAACACCTAATTGAAAAAATTAAAGTTTATTCTGGGTATAAAATATTTAAAAAATCATAACAAAACCATAAATAATAATTTATAAATAAAACACAGTTCCAAAATATGTCTGTTAACATAATGAAATAAAAATTTATTCTTAGTATAAAAATATAAAAAGAAAGAGATTATAAAATATCACCTGCAAATGTGTGAATGCCTCTAGATATAACAGGCTCTGTGAGCTTGTATTTAATTTGGGATATATCTACAGTGCTTCTATCCCTAATATTAGGATAAATAAATTTATTTTTATGCTCTTTAAAATTTCTTAAACAGTCTACTGCAACATTATTTGGATCTGATATTTGCAAAACCTTCACTACAAAATCTTTAAAGATTTCTTTTTTTGTATCTTTATTGTATACAAATCTACAGATACAAAACATATTGCGTAAAATATCACTTTGAGATTTTATTGGCACTTTAACAACGTTTTCTTTATTGGAGTCATCGCCCTGCATATCCTCATCTTCATAATCACGATTGTTTCCTGGTAGAGCATGTGGTGACCGAGATCGAGCTCTAGATTGAAATATTCCGGGCTGAGGCTCCAGATTTGCACCGGATGCAGATTTGTCAGCTGAGAATATACTTTTATTGTTTTTTTTTTTACCTGACACTCCGGATTGAGGCTCTGCTTTAGTTGGAGGGTCCAAATCTGCAATGCATATGGATTTTCCAGCCGGGACAATAATTTTCTTGGTTCTTTTTTTCGTCACTATGTCTATAGTAGAAGTGTTTCTTTTCATATCACTAAAGGAATTAGATAAGGCTGCTTCATTTACATTGTGACGACCTGCTGGAATGAGCTTACTCAAAACTTTATCTCTATCATTTGGAACAATGCCACTTCCAGAAAAACCAGATTGAATGTTTTTTGCAAGGTTGGGTTCAATTCTCTCTAACAATTGCTTAAGCAAAGCAGCAAAGACAGTCTTAGGCATCACACCCTTATTCTTCTTTTTCCATGTGGTTAAGACTTGACTCCACGCATGTTTTACTGGCCGAAAGGCCGCCACATCCAAGGGTTGGCACAAATGTGTTGAATTAGGCGGAAGGAACACAAAACTAATATTGTTCTCCTCGCATTGCCTTATTATGTTGACCGACAAATGGCTAGAAAGATTATCACCAATAATGATCTTCTTTCCAGTTTTCCTTTTCATAAAGGGAAGGGCCACCTTAGTGAACCAATCCTCAAAAATTTCTGCGTCGAACCATCCACTTATTGATCTGTTGTAATGCGTGCCATCTGGACCCCCCTGTAACCACTCTGGATATAAATTGTTTGCTTTGTATACTACATACAAAGGCAATAAGGTGCATCAGCTCCTGCTGCAAACATCACTGATGTGGAACTTTTAGAATGATCTAAAATGCGACGAGCATGTTTATTCCCCCTTTCTACATAAACTTTTTGTTTTCCCGGGTCATCAGTGATGTTTGTCTCATCATAATTCAAAATGTCTTCTGGTGGAATGCCATCAATGGTCCATCAACTTGTTAAAATAGTCATTGATCATTTCGGGAGATACTTCTGCCCGTTGCCTTTTCATGTTTTCCGAGTTCCTTTTAGAAATTTGAGGATTTCTCCTTAGGAAGGCTTTAACCCAGTCATTTCCAGGGGTGTTGTTTCTAAAATTCCTGACTACAACCCCTTTGCGATTCAGATACAACTGAACAAACTCTTTTATATCATAGTCAGTAAAAGGATAGCCAAATTCTGCAGCCACCATCACTGCATTAGCAACTTGACTCTCCTCTAATTTATTTAAAACAGGCGGTCTCCCAAGTGTATCTGAAAAACGTCCCCGATACTTATCATATAGTGTGGTCTTTGGCACATTATAAAGTTCAGCAGCTTGCCCAAACGACATTCCTCCATCCACAATTGCTCTTAAAGCCAACTCCATATTAGCCATATTATAATTCCGGCGGTACGAAGTTCCTGAGACGTGGATGTGTTTACGCGGCATAATGTTCGATATAATCCTGAAAAATACGTTTTTTCGCTTAAATCCTGTTTTTTTTTTCGTAAAGGAATAGAGAAAAATGGTTCAATTTCGATAGGCCATATTGTTAAGGTTATGGTTTATAATTAATCTCATTGTAACAAAATTCTAAGTTTGATAATTACAAAGTAGCAGATGAGACTATTTGGCGTTATTAAAAAAGTATAAATGAACAATAAACGAATATTTTTTTTTATAATACTTACGTTTTATTTTTTTAGGTAAACAACCAACACAATATCACGCACGCACTGTCCAAGTTAACCTAACATTATCAAAATTCTTAAAATCTCTACAGCTGACGACCATCGGCGGGAAATTTGAAATAAGTGCATGCCGTTCGATATAACCTCTGCTGTTCGATATATACCCGCCCGACGGTACTGCTGTTATGTTATTGTTTACTTCGTTAATCATTTAATTAATAAATATTAAATGTGTACTAATAATATTGATTTGTTGTTTGACGTTGATATTTTATACAATTGTTTTGTGTGGACTTTATTATTTTACAAATGAGAGCTATCTGCCATTGTGGGGTAGGTATAATAAGCTATCATTAGTATATTAATTAAGATAGAAAAAATTAAAAATGATTTCTTAACTACCTACTTTAATTATGTATTTCTTTAATCATTTAATTAATAAATATTAAACAGGTAAATACTAATAATAATGATTTGCTGTTTGACGTCATTATTGTTATGTATTAACACAAGATCGATTTTAATCAGTAGAGTACTTTATTAATAATCAAATACATAGATCATCAAGACAATCCAAAATATACAAAACAACCAGCCAATCTGGCATCGACTACCTAGATTACAGATTGTCCTCTGTTCTTAAAAACCTCGTTCACAACCATGGATTTATAAAAGCCCAGTTCACAACATTTTCTCCCTCTACAAGTTCAATTTTTGAGGAGGTTTAACAACCCTGTCTGATTTTGTTGCATATGGAGTTTTAGATGGTGTTCCTTCCATATTCTCAGGTACTGATTTCACAACCTGTGATACTTCACTATCTATAACCGGCTTTGGCAAATTAGTTAATGAATTATTCTCAGTTTCTTTTACAAATATTTTACCATTCGCCTCATTTGAACTAATCACTGTCGAAGGCATAACCACTTCACTATTTTGTGATCGAAGACTGTCAGAATGAATAAATTTAACATCACTGCCTATTTGAACAAGGTAAGTACAGTGACTAAGCACTTTTACAATTTTTTCCTATATTATTTTTTTTCATTATTATGGCTATGAAAAGATGGTTTTATCAAATCAAATCGAGATCTCGGCCTATTTTTTAAAATACTTTCCGCAGGGGATACTCCAGTAACACTCGAGGGAGTATTTCTATAAGTAAACAAGAAATTTGTTAGTTTATTAGCTAAAAAGCGTTCAGACAGCTCTTTCCTCTTTTCAAAAAATAAATTTCTTTCCAAGCACTTTTTTTTATCGTTTGCACCCCTCTCCGCTACGCCGTTACTTTGAGGGTGGTATGGCGGTGATTTAATAGGTTTAATCCCATTTGCTTGACAAAATGCAAGAAACTCCGAAGAGTTAAAAGGCGGTCCGTTGTCTGAAACTAGTTCTACGGGAAGACCAAAAACTGAAAATAAGTCCTTTAATTTTGATATGGTTTCTTTTGCATTTGTTCCGTTGCTCATTATTTTCACTTCTAACCACTTAGATTTATTATCCACAAGAATTAAAAAAATGTAATTATTTTTATGAAAAAAATCAATATTTACCCTGTAAAAATTGTAAGGTGCGCTAAGCCAAGGCAAAAAGTGAACTACTATTAGAAAAATTTCGAGTTTGTTGGCAAATGTCACATGTGCCAATAAACTTTTCTATATCGTCATTAACACCTGGTCACCAACAATAGGACCTCATTAACATCTTAGTCCGGACTATACCTAAGTGTTGTTCATGAAACAGTTTTAGAATTTCATTTCTCAAAGAACATTGAATTACTACTTTGTTGCGTACAAGCAAACAATTTTGCTCAACTGATAACTCATGCCTTTTCTGAAAATACGGTTTAAACTGGTCATTATTAATATTATCTGGCCAACCTGTTATGGTCATAGTTATAACCTTGGTCAAAATTAAATCTTTTTTCGATGCTTTAGCAATATCATCACTACATAGGGGAACTTCCTCAGCTAAATTAAAAGAATATAATGAATCAGGAATTTTAGTATCATCTTTAAGTGGTAAGCGTGATAATCCATCTGCATTTGCTATCAGACTTCCTTTTCCATACTCAATCTCATAATCATAACCCGATAGTATAATAGCCCAACGAGTTATGCGAGCAGCTGCCGTAATAGGGATACCTTTGTTCCTACAAAATATGAATTTTAAAGGTTGATGATCAGTCACCAATACAAATTTACGTGCAAAGATGTACTTATGAAATTTTCTCAATCCAAACATTAAGGCTAATGATTCTCTTTCTAAATTTTAATACTTTTGTTCTGCGGAAGATAAGGTACTAGATGCAAATGAAATTAGACGATCTTCTCCATTAATTTTATGACTTAATATTGCGCCTACACCGTAGCTGCTAGAATCATATGTCAAATATATAGGTTTCTTTGGATCATAATGTACAAGTACTTGGTTTGACATTAATAATTATTTACTTTGCTGAAACGTATTTTCACAATCCTCTGACCAAATGTACTCAACACCTGTTTTACAGAGGTTATAAAGTGATTTACTTTAGAAGACAACATAGGAATGAACTTCCGATAATAGTTCAGTAAGCCAAGATAAGATTTAAGTTCAGTCAAGTTTTTCGGTGATGGGGCATTTTTTATACTAATTAGTTTTTCATTGGTTAGGTATATACCATGTGATTTCACAATATGTCCTAAAAATTCTACACTAGACTCATAGAATTTACATTTTGTTTTGTTTACTTTTACATTGTACTCGTTTAATCGCTTCATTACATTAATGACACATTCATGGCATTCTTCAAGACCAGACCCAAAAATTAATATATCGTCAAGATAACACTTTGTATTTGGAAGACCCGCTAAAATAGTGTCCATTATGGACTGAAATATACCTGGTGCAGAACTTATTCCGTAAGTTAACCTATTATAAGTAAACAGACCCATATGTGTATTTATTGTCAAGAGTTCTTTTGAACTGTCACTTATTTGCAATTGCTGATATGCACCCTTCAAATCGATGACTGTAAAATATTTACTACCACTAACAGCCGTATTAACCATTTTCAACTTAACAGTCTGTTAACAAACAGACTGATAAAAGTTAACAGTCTGGTAAGGAAATATCGTATTCACCATCACATTTCAGACCGCTGTTAGTAAACAGACAGTTAAATGAAAGTTACCAGAAATATGTTGGTAGTTTTTTGTTGTAGCTAATGTCACTATTATTATGTAACCTAAAAAAAGGTTGTGAATAAAGTCTCGTGCTGAGAAATATTTATCTAGCAGGCTCCATAAATAAACAAATAATTTTAGTTTAGTCTTAGGACCAACTTAGGACCATCGACCTAGAAGACAATTTATATTTAATTTTCATTATAGAGATTCAATAGAGATGGAAAAAGAAAAAACTGAACGGTTAAAAAAATATTTTAACATCATTGAAAATAAAAAAACAAATGCAGTTTTTAATAAACAAAAAAATGGAAAGCTGGGGAAAATTAGCATGGGAATATAATTCCATGCAAACAAGTGGATTAAGGACTGGTATTAAACTCAAAAGTGCTTATGAACAAATGAAGAAACAATCGAAGCAGCACAAATCACAAGATAAAATAAGACCGACTAGGAATAAATTATGTGGTTTCAATATTGCTTAATAAATACTACATTTTAGGTAGAACTATTAAAAACAGGTGGAGGTACTTTTAAGCCTACTTTAACTGATTTAGACGAGCAAGTTTTAAGTGTCATTGAAGACAATTATTTTTGTATTGAAAATGATTTCGACAGTAATAATAACTTACCAAAACTGCCCACCCCATCCACCAGTGCAAACCCCGCTGACACAGTTAGTGGTTTTGAAAATGTATTAATTGTATATGAAAAGTCAGATCATCAGAATAAAATTAATGAAATTGCACAAGATTTTCAAGAACAGCCTGTGCCCAGGAAACGAAAAATATGCACCCAAATTCAGGAATCGTTACCTGCAGATACAGAAAATGAGAATATCGAACCAAAGAAGACAGGAGTTCAACAGAAAACAAAAAAAGGAGCACAATGGAAGACAAATGTTTCTATTAATAATAAAAGGTTTGAAATATTAAAGCAAAAATTAAGTATTTTAGAAATAATAGCAGAAACTGAAAAAGAAAATTTAAAAAGCAAGCAAATAGAAACAGAAATAAAAGAAATTATAAAGCAAAGACAATTGCTTGAACTACAAATAAAGCAAAAGGAATATGATAATCTGACCTCGCACTAGTACTTAACATTATTTGGTGTTCTTTTAAGTTATAATTGAATATTCAGATTTTATTTTGTTGCCTTATCAGTTTTTTTTATATTTAGTTTTTTATTTATGTGAGCAATGGACATTCAACCAAGCTCATTTACTATAAAATAATATGAATTTTACTTTATATAGTTACCAAAATAGATGTGATTTTAGTTTTTTTGTTTAAATAGACTTGTAATATTTATTTAAGATATTAGATGCAAAAATATTTCGTTTATAGGTATTTAAAAAAGAAAAGATGTATATTTTATTAAATAAATATTTTATTGAAACACTGTATTAATAATTAAGGAATTCCTAACCGTAGAATTTTCTTCATTTACAATATTATTATTATAATAAATAATGCCCATGTCATTTTTTGGTTCGTGTTCAATTTCGTCCAATATATTTTCTAACTCGTCATTTTCATCTACACAAATATTATGTAATACCGCAGTGGCTATAATTACCTCACTTATTGTTTATACCTTCAATCTTATGCCCTGAGATAAACAAGGAAAACGTCTTTTCCATACTCCAAATAATCGTTCTACTGGATTTCTTGTTCGAATCTGTGATACATTGTAACGTTGTTCTCCATCTGTTCTAGTTTCGTCTAATGGTGTAAGTAGGTAAGTCCTACAGGGATAACCACCATCTCCAACAAGGTAGTAAGGTACAAATTCCCCAGTTTCAAATCGTGCCCTTACGTTTGAGTCGTTGAATATTGTAGTATTATGGACAGATCCAGGCCATCGAGAAACTATATCGGTAATTTTCAACTTTGAGTCACAGACAACTTGAACGTTTATGCTAAAATACCCTTTTCTGTTTCTAAATACTTCTGCCTGGTTTCCACCTGGAGACTGCATTTTTATGTGCGTGCAATCTACAGCACCTATTACCCCTGGAAAATTTGCAATTTCATGAAATCCTAATACTGTTCGTCGTTTCTCCTGATCTGTTTCAGGCATTTTAATAAATTCTGGACGTAATCTTGCTATTTGTCTGGTAACATTTCGCACAATCAGGGATACCGTTGACTGGGATATATTGAAATGATCTCCAATATTAATTTGGAATGACCCTGTTGCATAGAACCGCAGGCATATTAACAGTTGATTCAACTTTGACTGGGTTATTTTTCTTATCTAAAGGTTCAAGCACCCCATGTAACATATTACAGATTCCTGTTACAGTATCTTTGTTCATTCTAAATCTTTTCTTAAAGTCCAGGTCATCTAATTCGTTCATGTAATTCTTATATTGTTTAATAATTCTTGGCCGTCTCATTTGATCGTCGCTGTCATCAGAAGATGAATTTAGAAGGTTATTAAATTCAACCATATTAATTCTTTCCATTTTTAATAAAACTGTTTTATATGAACACTTTTCACGTTTTCAACAATTAGGTTATTTTAACAGATGATTCAACAAGTATTTTTTGACACTTGACCTTTCGATACCAGTCTGCTAAGGGTTTAACAGCTCGAATTTCTCCTGTTAACTTACCAGAGGATTTAACAGACTGTTAAGCACTAATCATCTATGGTAAATACCAAATAGTTACTTTAACAGACTGTTAGGAGATTTAACAGCCTGTTAGTAATTTCACAGACAATGGTTAATACGGCCGTAAGACTGGCAAAAATGTCTTCTGGTAAAGGCAATACACAATGATCTGTTTCTAAAACACAATTTAAAGTTTTTTTTAAAATCTACACAAATTCTTATATTATTTGAATTTTTCTTAGGCACAACAACGATTGGACTTGCCCAATTACTAAAACTGACTTTTGTCAATAATCCAGACTCAACCATTGATACTAACTCAGATTCGACTTTAGATTTCAAGGCATATGGCATCTCATAGGCTCTGTGAAACACAGGTTTTGTACCTTCTTTTAGGTTCAACTCGACTGTAAACTTTTGAATAAAAGAATTAGGCTCTTCACTAAATACGTTTTTAAACTTTTTTTGAATCTCTGCCACGAAACATTTTTTTTAGCTTCATAACTACTATAATTCCCTGTGTTACTTTCAGTTACCCCATTTCCTAACATTTGACCTTTTATATCGATTTGACTTGATAACCCTTGATTACCTTGATACACTTGATTTGGTTCAACCAGTTCATTAATAGTATTTGAGTCAACAAAATTTCTCCAACTGGGGTTGAAAATGTTCAACCAATTTCTCCCTAACAATGGAGTAAACTTTGTTTTACAATCTAAAACTACTAAAGGCAATACAAACAATTTACTTTGATACAAAACATTGACTCTTATCTGACCTACTATCTTAACATTTTCACCTGTAACTACTTTTAATTTGAAATCTACAGGTTCTAATTTAAGTTTAGGGAATGACTTATTATAATCAATTAAATGAACCACCGATTTGCAAGCGCCTGAGTCTACCTCCATTGACACAGTTTTACCCTCAACTAGTAGCTTTACCTTCAAACTTTCATTTTCATCCAACCTGTTCAATGAGCCAAGAACCAAGGAACTATCTTCCACCTTCAGAAATCCCAGCTCTAATGAACCATCCATTTTTTCTTCTTCATACTCTGCTTCATCCGAGTCCTCATTTTCTAAGTGGTGGACTCTATTTTTACATAACACAGACTTGGCAGTATGGCCTGTTTGACCACAAGAGTAACATTTCCAGTTGACTACGGGACATTTGTTATAATGAAAATGGACTTTAAGACATCTTTTACATCTCTTGCTTCTCGCCTGATCATATGACTGTTGTGACTGGCTTGAAAAACTTGACTGTGGTTGACTTTTGACTTTTTGACTTGTCTGCGCCTGACTACACTTACGATGTGATTTCCACTTATTCGATTTCTGATTTTGGGACCTAAACTTGTTAACTGACACTGACATAGACTCCGTTCCCATGACTTTCATTTGACCTTCTGCCAATTCCATACCCACAGCAATTTGGTATGCCCTTTCAAAAGTGAGGTTCTCCTCTGTCAACAATTTACGTATAATACTTTCGAATCGTAATCCACATACAAATTTGTCTCTGTATGCTTCATTTAGAAATGCTCCGAATTCACAATATTTAGCTAAATTTTTCAACTTCGCACAAAAGGTTTTGCAATCCTCATTTGATTCTTGTTTTGCATTATAAAATTTGTATCTTTCAGCAATCACTAATCTCTTGGGGCGATAATGACTTAACAGGACGGTTTTCAAATCATTATATGTTTTTGTGCTTAGTAATATAGGGGCTAGCAAATATTTTAACACATTATAGGCTTCTCCCCCTATTAAAGTTAAAAACAACGACCCCTTCTTATTATCGGTCACCTCGTTACAAGTAAACAACTGTTCCATACGTTCTGTATAACTTATCACATCTGATTCATTTGGAGTAAAATGCTCGATCGTACCGATTAGCGCCATTTTTCACAATTGATTTCACACTTTTTCAGACTTATTCACTCCACAGTGACACGTAGATTCTTTCGAGACTCGTCGCCAATTATACTGTTATGTATTAACACAAGATTGATTTTAATCAGTAGAGTACTTTATTAATAATCAAATACATAGACCATCAAGACAATCCAAAATATACAGAACAACCAGCCAATCTGGCATCGACTACCTAGATTACAGATTGTCCTCTGTTTTTAAAAGCCTGGTTCACAACCATGGATTTATAAAAGCCCAGTTCACAACAATTATTTTCTGCGACATTGTGTGAAGCCTTTATTATTTTACAGAGGTGAGTAGTAAATTTTTAAAAGACGATGGTTACATATAAGTAAAAAAAGAAAGAATATGGCAATAATTCAAATCATTAGAAAAAGCATAATCAAGAAACAGGATATAACGATGCTCTTATACTTGCAGATTTTCCAGCAAGTTGTAACACGATAGTCGTGAATAGTAAAGGTACTTATATCATATTTAGGCCTTGAAGCCGTTATTTATAAAAATGTAGAAACAGATTGCAAGATAGTTTTTGTTAGCGAGCAAATAAGCACTCGAGTTGTGACAAGTTTAGTGTTGATAATAAAACAATTAACATTTCAGGAATATGTGTACTAAAAGTAATTATATGTAAAAGACCTAAGTTTTGCCACAGAACAGTTATTAATTAAATTAGACAGTCAACATTTTACTGTGAGGTACAATTGTTTTAATAATAATTATTCTCCCCTGATATGTTGCAATGAACAGGAAGTTCAGCTCCTACAGGAACTTATATCATCATATGAAGAAAGTATAATTATTTTTCTTTAATATTTCTGATATTTTAAACCTAGAGGAATTCTGCGTGGATGATAAATGCCGATTTGAAGTGTTTTTTAATAAATACTGTTTGAATTTCTGCCAAATGAAATTATACAAAAATATAAGTTGCATGAATTGGATAATAAAGACGAGGAGATGCAATGAAGAAATAGTTATGAATTTATTGTTTAAATCTAATGTAAATATTATTTTTTGTTATATTTCAATTACTAATACATGTTTTTGTTTTAAATAATGTTTTACTTTAAATATGTTTTTACTCCAGAGGCCAAAGTGTACTGCTATCTGTAAATAAGAGGTATTAAAATGAAGTCATAATTGTGAAATATAAACTTTTATTTATTCTCATTTATTTACGTATACAATATATTTTAATAAAAGACAAAAAAGAAAATATACATTTCCACATTCAGTTTAATAATTATTTACTGGTTGTGCTTTAAAAAATATAATAAATATTTTTATAAAATATCAAGTGATTGATAAAACATGAATGATTGTATGAAACATGTACTAAGCAATTAAATATTATCTTCACAGGGAATACTGTGATGCATTTTATTGAAGGTAGTTTTTCATGTTGTCAATGGAAATCTATTATGAACAGATACATCTAATACATTATAACTTAAACATGAATCATGCAGAATCAATGCATATACTTTAATATTTCATTCTAAAACACTATTATATAAGTACTGTATGCG